>WWET01002765.1:112945-135726 GCA_011038615.1 Limnodynastes dumerilii | reverse complement strand
GAAACTGGTGTTTTCCATGGCGGTGCAGCTGTTGTAAATAGCAAAAAGTTAATTTTTGGAGTTATAACTTCATAATAAGCTTTAGTAAATAGAGCTGTTTATAACAAGCTCATCAAGGTATCTTTTTCCTATTTTAAGATATTTCTCCCAATATGAGTGTTATATGCAAAACACAACCGTAGAGAGAGACTAATTGTGCATCTCATTTAACCTCTATATGTCTTAAAAGTAAGTAATCATACTGATAGAGGTAAATCTTTCTGCAGACACAAAATGAAGGTTTCTTTTGTTCTTCATTTGGATATTCCTTTCACTTTTTCTCGATGATATCACTCGGTTTGAAGGGAGATATGCGACGGTATCTTTTGCCATGGGGGGGGGGGGATTTCACCCTTCCATACTCCGATCTTCTGCTTTCATGAAAAGACTATGATACCTTATACTAGTACAACACCTTTATTCCTTAAAAATTAATAAAACCAAGCAAATAAAACACTAAAAATTCTGTAGATCTAGAGAGCATAGGGTCTATTCACTCCAAGATGTTAAACAATGGGTAGGTTATATATGGGCCCAAAAAACCTCCCACTGAGAATGCTTAGAACGGTCTGTCCACTCCCTAACCACCTCTCACCACCAACGCGTTTCAACTTTAAAGTCTTTTTCAAGGACATTGAGAAAGACTGTATGAGGAATAGACCCTATGCTCACTAGATTAGATTTCCTAAATCTCAAACTCAACTGAGGGTAGAGGGTCTAGGATCAGTTTAGTTTTAAATAAACAACTGGGCAGAATGGATGGGCCATGTGGCTCTTATCTGCCGTCACTTTATATGTTTTTATATTTCTATTGTAAGCTGTCTCGATGGTAGTTAATAAACTAAACAACAAACAATTACTATGGGGCAGTGTGGGGAGAAGGAGTATCTAAATTATTTCCAGACATAGTAAATAATGCGTATCCTGAGGTTTTTCCTTGTTTGTGTTTTGTAATTACTTTGATAAACAATTCTTGTATGAAAATATGAAAATCAACAGTCTGGCTTAGCAAAAACAGTTATAGAGAGTAAAAATAAAACATTCATAATTTTTATATAATTAATCTGTCTCACAATGAACAATGTATTTTTTACTTATCGTCTATTTCATGGCGTATTGTGCTTTGGCAAATTCCACTAGTAGGAAAAACATCCATTTTGTTTCTGGTTTAAATTTGTATTTAAGGATCATAACCAGAAAGCTCAGTTGATAGAACGCTTTTGTGGGTTTTGTAAATGTTGAATGCCTTATTTAAATATCACCACAAGGTGGCACTATAAATGTAGCTAATAAAAAAGCCACAACATTTGCACAACCTAGACCCTTAAATTTAGCACTGGATATAGTAGTTATAAAATAGAGAAAATAAATTGTTTCTTATTGTACACTATGGAATGTGTGGGTTATGTGACTATTCAGTATAGTGAAAGCAGCTCCAGCAACTAGCCAACTAATAATATACCTGATGCATGTCACAGCCCACGGTACTTATGTGGTCCATCGCTGTCACCTCACAAGTTTCCACGCCTGTCTGGCACATACATTTCCATTAGTAAGGCCAAATTCTTTCCCGGATATCAATCCGTTATCCTGATCATGTGCTTCCCACAGCCAATAGTCACTGAAGGCGCACTATTTAAACTCTCAGCACTGACCCATCAGAGCCATTACAACAGGTCTATCATCTGGTGCCTGGTTACAGAGTCTCTGCTACAGTCTCAGTCATTCCTGTGTATTTGCACTCTCCATCCTGCTTCTAACACAGAATCACCTTGCATCCAAACTACAGCCTGCAATCTCCATTGCTTCAAAGCTGTATTTAACCCTCGCCGTTACTACAGCTTATCTCAAGCTTCCAAGCTACAGCCTGCAAACTCCATTGCTTTAACGCTGCATTTAACACTCTGCTTTACCACAGCTCATCACAGACTTCCAAGCTGCAACCTGCAATTACCATTGCTTCAAGTAACGTTTAACTCTAGCTGTTACTACAGCTCATCTCAGGTTCAACTCATCATTTCTATAAGTGCCATTAACTATCGCTGTTACTACAGCTCTTCTCCAGTCACAATTTGCTATCACCAATCAACCCTTGCAGCATCGCTGCTCATAATGTGGGACCATTGGCAGCCCCCCAGGCTCTACTGTGCAAACTAATTTAATTTATTAAACTAGCATGCATGGAAACCGTTCAATTAATGTTTGGGCCTAATGAAGTTGAGGAAGTGAGCAAAGTTTAATTGTCGGCTGATACTGTTAAAAGATGTATTAACAATATGTCGAATGATATTCTGGAAACACTGATTACAAAAATTAAAATGGCTGAGAAATTTTCACCTCAAATCGACGAATCAACAGATATTAAAAACTAAGCACAACTAATGCACAGCACCAATGATGGGTAATAAAAAGGGGTTTGTTTCGTGTGTAAAACATCAAAATCCGACAATACAAATTACACATTGCTGCATACATCGTGAAGTATTAATGGTCAAAAATTTGCCAGAGGAACTATTGCAAACGATGAATGAACAACATTATAAAAATGATTAAATCAAGAGCCTTAAATTCACACATTTTTGGAATAATCTGCACAGAAATGAGATTCGATTATCATTCCTTATTGTTTCACACAGAAATATGTTGGCTGTCTCAAGGCAAAGTTCTGGCAACATTATTTGAGCTTCCCTATGAGGTTAGTCATTTTCTATTAAATCAAAAACATGCCCGAACTGCACCAGCTACTCAAAGATAATCACTGGATAGCTAAATTTACATGGCTGACATATTCGAGCAATTGAACAAACTCAATAAAAAAATGCAAGGTCAAAATGAAAATACATTGACATGCTCCGACAAATGAAATGGATTTAAACAAAAACTCCAACTTCAGCAAATAAATTTACAACAAGGATCACTAGAAATGTACAAAAGGTCCAACCAGATTACGACTGAAAACAAGCAGATTATATTGGATTTGGCTCAACAACATTTAACATTGCCACAGCAGAGATTTGAGCAATACTTTTAAACAATTAATACAGAGCAATACAATTGGATCCAAAATCCTTTTGCAACTACAGAAGCACTTTCTCTTCAGATTCAAAAGGAATTTCTTGATTTGAGGAACGACAGGACACTAAAATAAAAATTCGCTGAAGTTCCATTGGATGTTTTCTGGATTGCGGTTAAGGAAGAATAGCTTCGGATTTCCAACAAGGCTATTGCAGTTCTGCTCTCATTTTCTACAACATATCTATGTGAAGAAACTTTTCCAACTCTAGTTTTAATAAAAAATAATAAGTGGTCGTGCTTGAAGGGCCTTGACAAAGAACTTCGAGTTGCTCTGTCAAATATTTAAAAGCCTTTCTGCTGGAAGGCACGCTGGCGGTGTTCTTCCACGCTTCTCACTGATCATAGAGGAATATAGGCCAAAGAAGTCTGGGTAAGCTCCTCAATTAAAGTTATTTTTTTTCTTAGCTGGTTCTGTAAGTTAGTATAGCTCTTTTCTTCTGTAGATCTGAGTCCAGCAAAGACAGGACAGAGTTAAAAGCAAAGCATAAGAAGATGCATGTATCCCGATGTTCATTGTGTGATATAACTTTGCCTGACAAATTTATTGGAATGACCTGTACAGAGTGTAAGACAAAGCAGCAACAGCAACCTTCCCAGCAAGTGAACTAGTAGAAATGATAAAATCAGCATTACTTTTGTCATGAAAGAAGATTCGGAAAGATTTCCTGCGAAAAGACCTAGAGAAACCTGGAGTGATAAGTCGCAGGGCTCAGAGCCAGATTTGCCACTATTACGGTCAGATAAATCCAGTTCAGAAACAGGATTCTAATGCAGAGGCTGATTTTAACCAGGACTTGGTTAACAACTTAATAAGACTGATACATAAGTTGCTAAGCATAGAAGATTCACAGGAACAACTTAAGTTATAAGACATATTGTTCAAGGAAAAGTAAAAGAAAGTCAGAATGTTTCCACTATCACAGGCTCTTAAGGAGGCGATTGAGGAAGAGTGGAAATACCCAGAGAAAAGACTTCCAGTCTCTCAAAAAATGTCTAAATAATATCCGTTTAACGCAGGAGACATAAAAAAATGGGAAAATCCCCCGCATGTAGATGCGGCAATAGCAAGGCTGTCCCGCAAGACTACTTTACCTTTGGAAGATATCAATATATTCCGAGACTCAATGAAAAAGACGTTGGAAGTTGGTCTTAAAAAAACAACATTCCATTGCAGGAGCTGCTTTGAAAGTTGCGGCAGCTATGGTGATTACAGTTAGGGTCGTGCGCTGATGGTGTAGCAACCTAAAAAACAACATATCGGATGGTGTGAGACGGTCTGAGTTGTTGAAGGGTATGCAGGATGCACAGCTAGCCATTGAGTTTTTGTGTGAGGCTTCGATGGACTCGCTGGCAGCTAGGGCAAGTGCCAATGCAGCATTCAAAAGGAAGGTGTTATGGCTAAAGCCCTGGGCTTCGGATGCGCAGTCAAAGTCAAAATTGCTTACTATTACCTTTTAGGGTGATTTCTTAATCAGAAAAAGACTAGATGAGATAATATCTAAATCATCAGGAGGGAAATCGCAGTGGCTCACACAAGACAAAGGGTCAAGAAATTTTTTTTTCAATAAAAGCTTTAAGACGGCGTCAAATGAATTTAAAGAAGCAAGGTCTTATAGACCGGGAAGAATTTATAGAAGAAGACAGTACGATTAGATCCAATTTTCGCTCCCAAAGGGGCAGAAATATTAGAACCAACCTTAAGCAAATGGCACAATAACGCTTAATCAGGACACTGCAGTCGGGGGCAGACTGTCAAGATACATACATTGGTGGATACATTTAACCTCAGACATCTGAGTGAAAGACATTATAATTAGAGTTTACAAGATAGAATTTGTAAAGATCCCTAGGGACCATTACAGCCAGTCACCCATGCCGTTGGACAGAGAAGAGTGCATAGCCTTAAAATCGAGCCTATAGTCGATGATTCAACAGAGAGTGGTAATTGAAGTACCTCAAAAAGAACAATGTCATGGCTTTTATTCAAGATTTTTTGTGGTTCCCAAAAGCTCAGGAGGATTCAGAACTATTCTCGATCTGAGGAGACTGAATGCGTATATAAAAGTCCATCCATTCAAGATGGAGTCTTTAAAGACAAGTAGCAAACTTACAACAAGGAGCATATTTGACGAAAATAGACCTGAAGGACGCCTACCTGCATGTCCAAGTTTTTCAATCTCATCAAAGGTTCCTGAGATTTCAAGTCTTCGGCAGGCACTTCCACTTTAGAACTCTCCCATTTGGGCTAGCAACATCGCCCAGGACTTTTACGTAGATCTGGGTAGTCCTAACAGCGGAGTCAAGGATCAGGGGGTTGTCGATTTGGGCCTATATAGATGACATCCTAATAGCAGCCCCATCCTTGCAAGTAGCTCATCAACACACAGATATGGCAGTGTGCTTCCTGTCTCAACGTGGCTGGCTGATAAACACAGACAAAAGCCAACTACATCCGCTTCAAGTTCTCCAGTATTTAGAAGTACTCATAGACACAAAAGAAATGAGGATATGTTGTCTCAAAACAGGATAAGAAACATTATGAGTCAGTGAGCTCACGGAAATGGCAAGGTATGGTTATCAACGAGAGACTGCCTAAGGATTCTAGGGCTCATGTCATCGCCCATAGACACAGTGGAGTGGGCAAGGTTCCATATGAAGCATTTCCAGTCGGCATTTCTGCAGCAGTGGAAAAAGAATCCAAAAGATTTGAAGCAGAGAATTATCCTCTCAAGAAGAGCCAAAGTACCTTTGTATAAGAATGGTTAGAAAAAACCCCAGAAAAAGGAAGCCAATGTGGTTTACAAAAGAGGTAGCAACTACAGTGAAAGCAAAAAAGATGGCCTTTCGGAATTATAAGCAATCTCACAGTAATGATGACAGGGAGGTGTATTTTACAAAGCAGAAGGATTATATTGGGTTAAGGCACCTCCTGTAGGTGAGTTCCTATCCCTTTGCTAAATGTGTACTCAGTAGGTCTGTATTAAGACACTCCTGCCATTTGAAGATGGCAGCAAAGGAGGTTTAGTTTACAATATAGCTATATTGGATTCAGCTGATCTGCCCAGCGTCAAGGCACCTCCTGTCAGTGAGTCCCTATCCGAAACTTTGCGGGACCTCGTCAGACGGGTAAGAATTCGTAAATGTGGGTGGTGGTATTTCTGGATTACTTAAACAGCGCTCTCTGTGCTGTTATTAGTAAATGGAGCCCAAAATGTCCTAAATCTTTGTGCAATTGTGTTCACATGCAACACTCTTGTGGGTCAAAGGGGTCAGGTAGTTTTGTGGACTAGCGAGTACTTAGCAATTACATGAGGAGGACCACTTTAACAAAATGTTTGCAATCCTTTTTTTTTATATTATAGATCCAACTTTAAAAAGAAAATATGCCCCGTTAAAGGGCCATACTGACACTGCAGACAGGATCTCACACACTGCACAGCTCTGGTTTCTCTGTGGGAGTCGTCTGTAGTATGAATTTCCATTTGATGTCTCATGCCTTCTGAGCAACACGAGGATAATATAGTCAAAGCTGTATTCAGAGACAGCATCAAAGTGCAAACTGCAGATGGCTTTAAGATAGCAATTACAATGTGCCTAAGTGAGAGCCACAAGGAACATAGAGAGGCATTATTTACTGTAAAGTGCTTAAGGAATATGTATTTTTGTGGGAATTCCATAGAGCTAAAAACAATCCAAAGGTGCTTAGTTCTCCAATTAAGATATGACAGGTAGGAATTGATATAACGTCAAAATCCTGTCTATCAGTAATAGATTGACAAACTTTAATCAAATCTTAAATAATATAATATAATATATAATATAATATAATATAATGTGTATATGCCAATTGCATAAGCATTAAACTGGAAGATTTGTTTAACAATAAATTCCCTCCTAGGCTATGACTATCTTTAAATGTATAAATTCTTGTTATTAATATATACGACCACACAAAATCTATATATCTACAGGATATGATTACACAGGGAGTATAACGATAAGTAACAGGCAGGGACCTGTAATAGTGTAGTCATATGATGACCTGGTATATTTATGTAATTCAGAACCAATAATTCTTTGTTGTAATAATCATGTGTGTGATGGCCATGTTCAGTGTATGTGATGGTCTAATCAGTGCTTTATAAATGCAACCCTGTGGCCAAAGTCAGAGATCGTATTTATAGCGATAGACAGTCTGATCCGGTGGTAGTCATATTCCCGACGCAAATAATCCCGCCGGAAGAAATACCTACATGAGTTTCCCTACTGACGAAATACTGCCATGTGAAAAAATCCTGCCAACAAAAATTACCGACAATTTAAATTATCGACAAGAATAAAGTCCCACAATTAACAAATCTTGACAATATAATCCCGACTTGAAATAATTTTTATTGTCACCTTTTTTTGCAACACCTACCGATGACCGGACAGGTAAATTGGGTAGTCTTAGGGTTAGGCTGTGGGGAGGGGATGGAGCTTAGCTCATACCAAGAAAGGCTAGAGGAACTAAACATGTATAGCTTGGAGCAGAGAAGGGAGAGGGGGGACATGATTGCAGCTTTCAAATACATCAAGGGTTGTGACCGGCTAGAGGATGGTAGCATTTTTCAAAAGAAAAGGTGTAATAGAACACGAGGGCATGGATATAAACTGGAGGGTGGTAGATTCAAAGGAAATGTGCGGAAAAATTACTTCACTGAAAGGGTGATAGATAAGTGGAATATTCTCCCATCTGAGGTGGTTGAGGCCAATACAGTAGAACAATTTAAACATGCTTGGGATAAATATAAGGGTATCCTAAATTGTAACCCAAATTGAGGGTAAATAAGGTCTAGGGTCAGTATAGTTTTCAATAAACAAATGGGCAGACTAGATGGGCCATGTGGCTCTTATCTGCCGTCACTTTCTATGTTTCTATGTTTCTAAAGTAGATCTGGTTTAGTGGACTCAGCTCGACACTCTGGAGGGGGGGAGATCTTTTGCCCACCATCCGCCAGTAGTGGTGACAACGTACGCCAGTATCGCTGGTTGGGGAGCTGTATGCGGTCCTCACATAGCACAGGGGAATTGGCTTCCGAAGATGAGTAATGTCCATTTGAATATAAAGGAGTACATAGCAGTAAATTACGCATGCAGACATTGGGGTAGATCCTGAACTACGTGTGTGCGTACGTATTTTAGCGGTGCGTATTTTCGTACACGTAAGGTCAATACACTCCCCTCGGCACACCCCTTGCACGGACGTATTTTCACAAATTACGCGAACCCTACCTTCCCTTGCACGGACGTATTTTCTCAAATTACGCGACCCAAACCCTACCTTAACTTTTCCTAACGTAACAGAATACGTCCGCTAATGGGCGTACAGACTACGCGAACGTACGCAGCTTAGCACGCCCATACTGTACACTTTAAATACTCCCCCCCGCCTACTTCACATAAAACACACGTATTGTTGACTAACGTAAATTTGGCACGCCCACACGTAAGTATTTACGTTAGCAATACGTGAAATCTCCTTACGTTTGAAAATACGCTATGTGAATGTGCGTATTGTCTGCGGTGCGCATGCGCAGTGCGTACAAATCTGCGAATTTACGTGTCCGCCACACGTAAATTCGCGGAAATGCGTAGTTCAGGATCTGCCCCATTATCATTATCTTCTATGCAGTCGACATGTTCTGGTGAAGTCGGACAACAAAACAGTTGTATTCCATATAAACAAACAAGGGGGCACGAAAAGCTGCTCGATGATGGGAGAGACCAGGAAAATTTGGGAATGGGCAGAGAAATTTACCTTAAGCATATCGGCCATTTACATAGCAGGCAAAGAATAGAGAGGCAGATTTCTTAAGCAAGTACAGGAGAGTAGGAATTAGTAGTTTTCCAGTAGATAGTAGGAAAATGGGGGTCTCCGCAAATAGACCTGATGGCCTGAAACAAAAACAGAAAGGTGAAAAAGTACTTCTCGAGGTACAGAGACCCACAGGTGGTAGGGACGGACCCATTATCAAGACCATGGAATTGCAGTCTGGGTTATGCTTTTCCACCTGTTCCCATTATTCCAAGGTTCCTGACCAAGCTGGAACAGGATACAATCGCCATAATTGCAACCCTGCCATTCTGGCCGAGAAGGCCTTGCTTTTCGAAAGCGATGGAGATGTTAGTTCAAGCTCCATGGAGGCTGCCGATAAGGAAAGACCTGCTGAAGCAAGAGTCCCTGTGACATTTGGCCCCTCAATCATTGATTCTGATGGCTTGGCTCTTGAGACCAAAGCCTTAAGGAAAGAGGGGTTTAAACCACAAATATAACCTATTGCAGGATTTGGAGATTTGCTTTGAGGTATCTTGAGGAACATCAAGAGGTGACCGATATTTCTGCAATTCTTGAATTCCTTCAGAAGGGGCTGGATAAGAGGCTGTCGGCCAGCTCCATAAAAGTACAAATATCTGCGCTGAGTGCAGTGTTAAACATGAACATAGCAGGTAACAAATATGTAGCGTGATTCGTTCAGGCAGTAAACAGACTAAGACCACTGTTTAAAGATCGTATAGTGACCTGATTGACCTGAATCTTGTGTTAAATGTACTTACAGGTCTGCCTTTTGAATCTTTGGAGGACACTGACTTAAAATTCCTTACCTTTAAAGTTGTGTTTCTAGTGGCTACTACGTCCGCCCACCTGCAGGGTCTCAGAGTTACAGGTCCTGATTCAGACTTGAGAAGGAGCTTTAAATTAGGAGAGTAAAGTTACTCCTGGGCTAAACCATGTTGGGGAGTCATATTTCATCTCTTGGAAACAGTATTAGAGTTGAGAGGTGATGTTTCCTATCCCAAGTCTAAATAACAGTGTAATAGTAAAGCTGGTCAGTATCTGTGTGCAGTAATCAATTCAAAGCTATATCCCTCCATGCAAACAATACAATTAACTGGAATCACCATGGTTTAGCCCAGGAGTAACTTTCCTCTCTTATTTTTAAGCTCCTTCTTAAGTCTGAATCAGGCCCACAGTCGTTATGGTCCGAACAGCCATATCTGAACTTTTTCCCCAATAGAGTGGTTATGCACACCAACCCTCTCTTCTTACCTAAAGTAGTCTCAAGTTTTCAAGAAATAATTCTTCCTTCCCTGTGTGCCAACCCAAGGAACCCTAAGGAGAGGTTGCATACACAGGACTTGGTTACAAAATCTTAAAGTGTACTTAAACAGAACTGCATCATTCAGAGCATCGAAACAATAATTTTTATGGATCAAAATAGGTCAAGTTACTTCTAAACCGTCCATAGCCAGATGGCTCAGCTCATGTATTCTACAAGCTTGGCACTGTAAAAGTATTCAGCCACCTAGCAAAGTTAAGGCTCATTCCACGAGCAATGTCTACCTCATGGGCAGAGAAGGAATCCGGCGCAATCGAGGAAATTTGTAGGGCGGCAGGATGGTCGTCAATATATACTTTTGTGAAACATTACAGGTTAGATGTATTGTCTTCTGCAGAAGCAAAGTTTGGCAGGAAGGTTCTGCAGTTGTTTAAAAAGAAAAATAAAAAGGCGGCAATAATATTTTTTGTTAGTTCTAAATTAATATATGTTTGAGTATTGATCCCACCCAGTGACGTAACCGCTAGGGTAAATACCCATTGTGTGCTGTCGTAGGAGGAGGCTAAGGAAACTACAGATTAGTACCTGTTAATGTGGTTCCCATTACTCCTCCAAGGCAGCACACACTTCCCTTCCCTGTGTAATATATTATGTTGTGATTTATTTTTTTGTGATGTGATTAACTGTGCTTATTTTGAGCTGAAAGAAGTACAAGACTCGGAAAGGAGGGGAAGTGACATCTTTGTAGCCCGGGTCTTTCCTTCTTTCAGGAGGACTTCAGACAGGGGGGATTAACCCATCGTGTGCTGCCTTGGAGTAAAGGAAACCACATTAACAGATACTAATCTGTAGTTTCTGTTTATGTACTTTGTAATTCCTGCTTTTTTTTTTGTATATTTTGCTTTTGGTGTGCCGCGGAATTCTGGGAAGGGCTTAGGTGTGCCGAGGGTGAGAAAAGGTTGAGGAGCACTGCTATAGTGCATAGGTATTAATATATTAAAAAGTTTTTATATAGTGCCATCCAGAGGTGTAGCATGGATCCATGGCACTTGGAGCAAGTAAATGCTACAGAATCCCCAAACACTCTATCTAGTAGTGTATACTATATATTAGTGTAACTATAAATTTGTACCCTCCTATTTAACAATTTAATATTTAACACAAGTGACTGTCATACATTACAGCATTTATGTGAGCATCATTAAATACAGAACACAATTTTGTAACCACTATAAAAAGACATCATATTCTATACAATACACACTTCATCCAAGTGACTGTATCATGTGCCCATGTCACCACTGATCCACATGACTGACTTAAGGCTGCCTTATGGCAGCATAACTGCGCTAGCATCTGCACGGAAGACGGGAGTTACAGCGGAGTTCATTCCCCTCCTCTGTGCAAACTGACAGACCTCTGTGCATGTGTTACACGGACAGAGGTCTGAATCCAGCCCACTGTCCTGAAAGCATAATGTACAATTAGACATAGTGGACAGATCAAGGACCTGAGGCAGACCAGAAGTGGACAAGACAAGATAAGATAGAACTCTGAGAGCCAGAGAAGGATCATGAACAGAAATACAGACAAACAGGTACCTGGTAGGTATTGGTAGGCACAGTACAGAAGTAAATAGACAGCACTCACAAAAATTAACCCCCCAAAGTGTTAACAGCAGTAAGATACAGCAACAGAGCAACAGAACCACAAAGGAGAGGGCTGGGTATTTAAACACAAAACAGCAAATCAGAGCTGGAGAGCCTCCCAGCTCTGGTTGGTCTGAATCCTGGCTGTTAGCCACCAGCTGAAACCTATTAATTATGCTAGCATCTAGAGTAATTTATGTAGGCCTGACTGTGCTATTCGCACAGCAATTTGTGAGCTTAGCAACACCCAGGAGAACAGAAACTCAGCTAGCAGTAAAAGCTATATCATGACAATTAACAGCCAGGATCTGCTCAAGCAGCCAAGGGTGAAAGAGTTAGTGCTACTGCAAATATCACAGCTTACAGGGCTTGGTTAAGGTGAGATACTGCCATATAAGGAAAGTGGAAATTAGAGACTAGAGACAGAAGCTGTTGCACAGATTTAAAAAAGTTGGTTAAAATTAGTGGTATTACCATTTCTATTTGGTGAGAAGGTTTTGTAGAATTATACAGCACATTGGCACAATTAGTGGTGTAAAGTTTGCAGATTATAAGGTTATGGTCAGAGAAGGGTGCATTTTTAGATCAAATGAACTATGCCCTCCACAATGCGTATCTCATACGCATGGCAAGCAGCCACCCCCACCATGCAGTGGCTTCATTTAGCATATATAAAAGTAAAGGAGGAAGGGGGAAATGGATGGAAAGAAGGGAAGGGTTTTGGGGTATAATGTGATGGTGCACAAGATCCCTGAAATTAAAAAGGTCATGCACAGTTCTGAGTTGAAAAGCACACAGGTTAGAAATATTGCGATAGGATAGGTGCGAACAATAACAATTCTATCTGCATAAGCATAGTAAAGTAATATTCACCCTATCATATGACCCTGTGGCAGACATAGGCAACAAAGTAGCTTATTGTCAGAGAAAAACAATCAAAGCTGTTTCAAATATGTATACAATCAATAAGAGACAAAATATCAAGTATACATCCAGTCAATGGGAGACACAATGTTAACAAAGAGAGGTATAATCAAAAAAGAGCAGAGTTCAGTATGACACAATAGCATGAAGCAAAGTGATGGATATCAGAAAAGCGATGTGTTTCCAAAAGAAAAGACCTGTATTAAAACATAACTTTTATTCAAAGTAAAATACCATATAATGAAAAAAGGCAAAGTGCTCTCCACTGTCTACAGATATATAATAACATACCCCTATCTGGTGGGTGTCTGTGTATGTATATTATAGCGTGTGTGTTGGGCTTGTTATCAAGCGGTTACCACTGGAAAATTAGCTAAAACTACATAACGTCAGTAATGGAGACAGAAATTAAGATTATATAAAATAAATTTTCATAGACAATTTAATAATCAGTAAATAATATTGCTTTTTTCAAATAGATATTTTTCTAGCAGTGTTTTCTAGACATTCCTTTTTGGAGGCAGACACCACACCCCTTTTCGATATCACCCTGATATTCACTTGCAGTAGTTTGCAAGTATAATATAGTGCTGCCATCAGCTGCCCCTGTCTCTCAGTTATTACAAAGACTGTTTGATATACACTTCTTTCATGGATCAGGTCACTGGTCCTGTAGATAAAGCCAGGTCTAGGCGGATGCATGTGTTAGATTACAGCCCGCAGAGCGGCACAGTATTTCTCTTATCTAGGGTGGAGAAGCAAGAGTTACACTATCCCACGTGACACTGTGAGCCGTCACGTGACCAACCTCTGCCTCATTGTCGTGTACTGACATTGCCGTCTCCTGCCTTTGCCTCCGGTAGAATAGATTCTAGCAAGGTGAGTCTAGTAACTGCTATCAGTCACATGACCAGCCCGGCGCTAAGCTTCAGCACTTGTATCGCACACTTTGTGCTATAGTCCGGGAGCGCGCATGTTGCAGTTATGTTGTGTAACTAGTGGTAGGTGATGTTCCTGTGTCTGATGTGCATGAGATAATAACGTCCATGGCTGAAGTGCCTGCAATTTTTGTGCAGGCCTGGTATTGACAGTGGGCAGTTACTGTGATAAACACAAACTTAAAAAGCTGTATAGTAAGTATATTCTGAGGGAACCAGTGCAGTGGTCTGAGACATTTATCACAAAATTTCGCAGCACAATAAAGTGTGCACTTTATGCAAGAAGTTGTTGCATGTGGTTTGTTTTTGTTATTTATTCTCTCACTGTCATGTAGAGTTTGATATATTCGGGAATATTCTTTAATCTTTTGTTTTTTTTCTATTATTTTCATTTGTTGTGCAACATAAAACACGCTGAATAACACACCTCAACATGATGAAAGTGCTTTTAAGTACAAGCTATTAAATAGACAAGTATTGGCAACTTTCCTTCTAGCAGTGCATCTGGTCAGGTGTTAGCTTAAACTTGTACTAACTTAAGAGCCAGAAAATAAGCACAACATTTAAGCAGATGAAACTACTTACCAATTGATTCAAAATTGTGATATGTATTAAAATGTCAAGTATTTCTTTCCAAAATGCTAAAACTAGTAAACAAATAGGACTGGACCCAGTCTTCTGGCTAGCTGATCGGAGACCACAGAAATCTGGATCTGCCTCATATGGTTTATGTGTGATGTAAAAACTTTATTTATTTTTTTTTAAATCTATTGCTTTCTTTTTATTACCCCACCAACATCATGACCAAGTATCGCACCCCCAAAATTGTTAGCAAACATTAAAACAAATAACCTAAATTCCAATTAATGTATTGAGAGTATAGTTAGTAGCTTTAGCGATATAAATTAAAATGAAAAAATATAAATTAAAAACCACAGTTTTTGTACGGCCTCAATAAAAATATAGAGGTTGAGGCAGGGCAAAATGGTATTTTTGGCAGAAATCGTAGCAGAGTCTACGTATACTACATGATGAATTACTTGCTTTATAGATCTTCATAAATGTTATATTCAGAAAACAAATATATATCTTTTCTCTCTCCTTATTCATCTGCTCCTACGCACATATCCTGCATCTTTATTTTCCTTACATATTGCTCTGCCAATTTTGTACTGTACTTTATTTTTGCATTGTACTTGTATTCCTTATTTATTTGAACTTGTCTGTTAATTATGCTGTATATGTAGCTATTGCGTTTGTACGGCGCTGCTGATACCGCGTGGTGCCCTATAAATAAACGTTATTATTATTAATAATAATAATAATAATAATAGCTGTAGTGACACTATCTTGCTAGGTGTTCACTGAACTGCATGAAGCTGACAGCATGTGCTTACGCAACAGCATTCTGAGTAGAAAATGATCAAAAGTACTTCCATTAATAATAGCTTTGCAAACCTGTTTAATGATGCCAAAATTATGTGCTATAATTGGTGCCAAATACAAAAAGCCAAAATGTTTCTGATTCTAACATAATGTGCTGAAACATATAATTAAATTCATATTCATTTGGAAGCCTGATGTGCCCAACTGACTGAGCAAGAATTTGAAAGTGGAATTCAGTATAATATATCTATTGAGATGACACTAACTAGTCCACTTATTCGACTAAAGAATACAGTAAGGCAAATAAGGAATACATTGACAGGTGGGCCTCTAATATCTTGTAAAGGCTGAATGACCCTAATTTCCCATAATTCTTTGTGTTTTAGAATGGGTATAGAGTGGTTTGGTTTCGGCTATGCAGCTCTGGTTACTTCTGGAGGAATTATTGGCTATGTAAAAGCAGGTAAGTTTTTATTGATGAATATTGCAACCTGTTGTTCAGTATCAAGAGTGTACTTAATGGGATATCTTATAACTAGTGTGTGACAGGAACTTATTCGTTTCTTACCATTTATTTATAAAGTCCTTTTATATTTGCCATTAACTATATGTTGGAGAAGATTATAGGTATTGTATAGATGTGGACTTAGTGTATTCCTGGCGTGACGTTAACATACAAGAGTAACTTGCAAAATAGCTGTTAAAGACAAAGCAATGTATGAAACAAGGCTAAATCTGGTGGGTCTCTCTTTATCCACATGTGGAGCATACATTTTGTCGCTACTGCAGACAGTATTAATAAAAGTTGTCTACAGTCCAAGGCACGTATAATTTTTTTATTTATTATACCCAGGACAGCCCAATGTAGGCCAAGTAGTACATAATTAAGTATGTTTTGTGAGATATATAATTGAACATATCTCCTGAAGCGTTTAATCATGGGACATTCTCACATACAATGATAAAATGAGGCCACTAGACAATTTGGACAATGGCCTGAGACCGTAATACCAGCCATATGATAGCTGTCTGATAAGAAATAACCTTTATTTTATATATTGAGAAACTCTTTATATGTACTTGCTTATAAGGTGGTTAAATGAGAAGACAAGGGCTTGAAAGCCGCTCCATAGTGAGGTCCGGAATTATATTGAGCCACCCCAAGAGACCATCTCCTATATTCAAGGCCATCTTAAGTACTCTATATTAAATGCAAATAACATTCGTGTTCCGGTGGTTTGGACAACAGTCTAAAATCCGTATCACTGAGGTGGTATAATGAATAGCCTGATGTTAAGCAAAACCATGAGTGAGAATTAATTCATATTTATTACTAATGTGTAGTCCGAATAATACCTTCGCTATATAAGGGTCTGTAAATTGTGTACATGCCTTAGCTTTGCTAATTTAAAAAATGATGTGAAGCCTTTCCTTGTTGGAAGGTTTTATTCCTGATCAATGAGGGTCATTAAGATAGTATTATCCCATATTTCTGGTGACGTGTCTGCCCTATATGTGTGTGAAGAGTTGGTCAGTAAGAGTGACCAAAAAAGGCTTGCTCAGTAGAAGACTTTTTAATTAAGATTGAATGTTTTATGGATTCCATACCAACAGTATACAACACCACTGTATATATTTTTGGCTTAATTTGTTATATATACTCTCCTTCCCTGCCAACCCACTGATCCAGAATTGACCTGATCAAGAAAACAAATTCACAGTTTAAGGTAGTTCTTAAATTAATCTGAATAAAAGTTAAATATACAAATTTTTAGTTAGCAATGGTGAGTATGTGCTGTCCTTGTTATGTAAAGCATTACACTGGCTAAACATCCATGGAGTTTGACATTTCAGAATTCAAATCCATAAATGTGTTAATTTTATTAAAGGTAACTAACTATTTTTGTTGTGGTGTTCTGTTCTTTTTCAGGTAGTGTTCCATCCCTTGCTGCTGGTCTTCTTTTTGGAAGTTTAGCAGGGTTGGGCGCTTATCAGATGTCTCATGATTCAAAAAATATATTAGTTTCATTAAGTAAGTATTTCAATCTTCCTTATCTAAAGAAATTCTAAGACTAGTTTCCAAGTTTAGCAACCAGTTACTAATATACTTTTCATTTTGTTAAATAACCTATATTCAGAAACAATGACTAGTTTAATGTACAGAATTGGTAGAACAGTATTTAAAACCTGTCTTCTGTCTACACTGTGAAATATGTTTATCTTTATTCTTTTATGTCCAAAGTTGCATCAGGTACTTTAGCAGGAGTTATGGGCTTCCGATTCTACAACTCTGGAAAATTTATGCCTGCTGGGTTAATTGCTGGTGCTAGGTAAGTACATTTAATATAAATAAATTTTTGTAAAAACAACAAAAAAACGATATATATATATATTAGTGTTGTCCATAGGTTTATTTTATTACTTAAAGTCAGTAACTTTTGGCTGTCTCTATTTCTGAAAGAAGGCCATGGTTGCGGGGACTGCAACCGTAAATATATGTGAAAATATATCAGGTTATTTATTAAATACATAAAATGGCCTAACTATGCTTTCAGAATGGGAAGATGCTGCTGCTGTGATGTCAATAAAAAATGCCATGTTTTTAGCATACATATTGTGTTCTCTTGTATACTTGCAATTTCTTGCATATATTGTGGTGTATTAAAAAAAACAAAAAAAAAAACGAACAAAATTACTGTGTAAATGCCTGATGCAGGATAATTTTTTTTGTCAATAAAAGCTGAAAAACAATCAATCTTATTTAAACAATAAAACAAGTTTTAAAACACAATGCATTGTACCAGCACTTTGCTTCACATTTTTCTCAGACATGGTTAATGTAATTTTAAAACCACCCATTTATTTATATATATTCATTTGAATGTTTCAAATGAGTGCTTGGTCCCTATACTACCAATAGAGAGTTGCAACTGTGGATAGGCAGCATGTTTAGTACTTTGTGTGTGCATCTGTAGTGCTAAAACTCTGGAAGAGATCCAGTGAGTGCAATACAAACTCCATCTAGGCTGCTCAACTAGGCCTGCCCCATACTTGAGTGTGTGCTACCCCGTCTTGTCTATAGTAATTACTTTTTGCCTCTTCGTGTGGAAAGACTTATTTTCTGGTTGCAGAAACCCCCCCCCCCACCATAAATTAACGTTTGTTTTTCTCCTTTGCAGTCTGCTAATGTTAGGAAGACTGGGGCTAAAAATGTTGGAGAAACCTCACAATCCATAAATACGAGCACTATATTCTACTTATATATGTACAATAAACAGTATCCAAATTCTGTATGTTTGTTTGCTGTAAATCTCATTAATTTTCTAAGTAAAACCTGTTTTTACTAGGTAATGACTTGCCTTGTGAATTATTTACTCTATAGAACAATTAGAGCTTGCTGTTGAGGTGTCATTATCTGACTTTTTTTGTAAAAGTGTTAAAATGTCTCTGTCATGTTATTTCTGAAGGAGCAATTCGTAATTTATTAAATAAGACCCAGCAACAGAGAGACAATATTCCAGTCATGCTACTGTAACATATTTAATTTCATTATTTTAAAGTAAAACGTGATTGTTCAAATATTGGTACTAGAAAAAAAAGCAACAACAAAATTAATCATACTGCACAAAAAAAATATAACACCACATTACTAAATATACATGACACAAAAGTAATTATTAAAAATTGTTTATTTTTATAATGCTTTACTCTGCAATTATGTTTAAAAAAAAATGAAATATTTTATTTAAAAAGATACCTTAATTGTAAATAAACTAAGTTATAGCACAGTACCGCACATCTTGAAAAATTCCCTATACCCTAATGCAGTAAACATATAAATGTGTTTCTTAAAAGTAAACCAGAAAAAATTGTTACTTTTGTGTAGCCGCTCCCACTTATGTTTTCTTCATTGTGACAAAATCAAAAAATCATTCAAAAAGGTAAGAACAAAATTTCAATCTATACATTAGATTTTTTTTTGTTATTAAAGTTGCCAGCAAAGCATGCTACAAGGAATGGTGTATTTTCTACATTTCACAAGAGTATCTCATTTGTATCTCTGTATAATCAGCCCAGCATCCTTCCTGGCAATCACCAGTTATCAAAAGCTGTGGCTATTAAGACTTAACATGTATATAAATGACACTCAGACAAATAAATTTATTGATTTGCAAACCGCTGGTTCTATTTCTAAACAAATGCAAGATTTGAGTGTCATTTTCAGGTCACTTTATAAAATAGATACATTTTGACCAATATGTTAACAATCAAATGCTTAAAAAAGGGTCAATAGTTTATAAATATGGTTGTGCCATAGTTTGGGAAATTGATTTCTGTTTATTTCATGGGGTGTTAAGGGCTGAAGTAAAAAATACTGTATTTGATCTTTGAATTAACAAAGTTGTGGTGTGGTAATACTACTAAAAAACACCACTTTAAATAAAGTCTGGAATGTCAGGTGTCACTGAATTCCATAGTATGAATAGTTCTACAGGTAAGGGGCAAGAAGTGTGTGTGTGTGTGTGTGTGTGTGTGTGTGTGTATATAAAACAGACTTAGAAGTTGCCAGAACCATAGCAAAATGTTTAGGTCTCTTTCTTCACCACTCCTATGAAAATGATAGGCCTTATTACTGTCCATGTTGCATTGTCTGCAGAGCAATGAGGACATGAGATAGTGGAACTAGTGTGAGGGGACCTCTCGCATATTAACCCTGCAAGAGGCACACCCTGTAGTTACGCCACTGCCTATTCTGGTTGCTATAGTAAAATACAAAAGAACTACTTGTAGAAAAAACCCAGTCTGCTGGATCTATGAAGTTATGTTTTGGAATATAAATGCCACACAGATGATGCCTTCATACGTTTTAAATTGTCAAAATTTGGTGACTTAATATCTGTTCAGTCGGGCTGTAATAAACAAAATATAAAAATACTCTTACTCCATGGCTTGTAAGCAACATTATGATACGATTAACCTAACAAGTAAATAGGTTTGTTACACAAAGCTGGTGCTGTTTGTTGATTACTTGTATTAAGCTGGGTAGACACTGGAGGGTTATCTGATGATCATCTGCAGATTACACGATAACCGTCAGATAGCTTTGACATCTTACCCCCTGATGCTGCAGAATCCTATGTAACTGCATTGCATTATGTGATTTGATTTTTGGGAGCTCCTCATTTTTCCACTCAGTGATGTCCTAATGTCTGGAGAAAAGTTTAGTGTGTACTGACGCAGGATCTTCACTGCAACAATTCCCATTCATATTTCTGCGTCTAATTGCAACAAAGGTTTATTTGTATTGGTTCTAAAACAATGAACAGGAAACTAGAGAAAGTATGTATGGGGCATTATTAAGCAGGTCAGGGCTTTAAATCATTACTACTGTTTGACAAGATGTTGGATCGTGAGTTAAAATTGTCCGTGTGTACCCAGCAATAAAAAAAAGTGGAAGTAGCCCAAAAATAAAGTAATAAATGCATTGATGACCATATTAATGCATTGTCTAATATTTGTTTTCCTATATTTTCAGCACATTTATCCAACTGTAATGCCACAGAATAAAGATCAATAGTGCAGTTATAGAAGTTTTCTTATAACGAAGAAAAATAAATGTCCATCTTAACGCTGACCACCATACTTTGCAATCCAGTCTGTTCTTCCATGGATTGCTTGTGGGCGGTTTAACACAGAAAGGTTTTTAGCTGCTGGCTGGTAGGAAGGAGCTGGTAATTGAGAACGCATAGCTTTCGTTTTCCATGTGTTATAATCTAAAAAAAATAAAAATACAATCAGTCTTACTGTCAATACTAAATATAAGACAGGAGGGAATATTTGTGTAACTGTAGGAGCATATAGCAGATGCAGCTGTTCTATACCATGGCTGTAGCGACCTGGATCCATATTTAATGTTTATACATATTCTACGTATCCTTTACTTTGCAATCTTCTCAGAAAATGGCAAAATTATTATCTTCAACTTCCTTGCCTATTAATTCTGACCTTTTTATCTTATTGTTGTTATGCACTTAGGTTTCACTTTTCTTTTCTTTTATATTGTTTGTAATGCTAAGGAACACTTAGCAGAAACTGAATGAGAGGTAATCATTGATTTTCATTGTGCTTTTCTATAGATTTCATCAAATATGAGAATTTAAGTGTTTCGTTTTTGCTGCCACGAAAGGCACAAAGCTAAATAACGAATAATGTTTCTATAACACAGTAGTTAGGACACTCAATGTGGGTGTTGCCATTTCTTAAAAATAAAGGTACAAGAAATGGTTTCTTGTAGTGCTACTATAACAATACAATAACCTTAAGCAAACTAAGAACTGTTCTCTTTGTGAGAAACTACCCAAATGTATAAGGAAAAAGTATTTAAAAATGTATGGTATGTTTTTATAAAACATACAATAATGCCAGATTTGACCTGAGGTGTAATGCTGGGTACAAACTCTCAACGTCAAGCTTCCACCATTTTTCTGCCGATGCATCGTTCATTGGGCAAATTAAGCTGTATATAAAATCATTTCAAACTATGCCATTAGCGATCACACAATATCATTTGATCGTGCATGCATACACACTTGCACAATATCATGAAAATCAGTTGTTTAATCGTCTGATTGGACCAATTATTGGGTAAAACAAGTGTAGTGTGTTCCCAGCTTAAGTTTGTTGTATATATTAATATACCATACCAACTAAAAAGCAGATAGAAGTCTTTTCATAATATAAATACAAAAAAATTTCTATATTGTCGACCAAACATTTTTATTAAATTTGTAGTTTTTGTGTACTGCAGTGATGTATTCATGTTTTCATTGAATTTAAGTCCGATTTTTTTATTTTATTTGAGTTGTAGTGTGTTGTAGTAAGAACTATATCAAATCACTGGGCCTGATCCGTATTTAAAAGGCAAATCTCACCCAATATGTGGAATCCAGGAGAATACAGAGCTCCCTCTGCTCTCCTACTTGCGAATGGTGGATCCGTGCCCTGGACTCTACCTTAAATTATTCTGCACGCAACTCTTTGTGCGTGCAAAATATAAGATAATACATAAGAGCTAAAACCAGCCCTTATTGTACAATATAAGGGCCTGATTCAATTAAACGTGAAAAAAAAAAAATCGCTGGTATAAAATACGCACTGTTCGCTCGAAAAAATAACCACTATTCAATTAGAAATGTCCCCCCCGCCTCCAACACGCGTTAAATGGACCATGGGCCTGATCCAGAGCAACGCTCGCAAGCGAGCGTACGCTCATCGTAAGCGAATTTTCGTCAAAAAATTCGCAATGCGCATGCCCAGTATGACAGCTTCCGGTCGCCCGAGCGTCATGAGCGAATAGCGGGCGTATCGTTAGCGTATTTTTCGCTCGCTGGGCGTATTTTTTATACGATGGTCGGCTGGGCACCCGTTTTACTATAGGGAGGTGGGGATAGCCATTTAAATTGTACAGTATGGGCGTGCTAAGCGTATTTTCTCAGCGTATTTTCTGCGAATTTTCGTACGGCCGACGGTCGTACCCAGTGTAGGGTATAGCCGCCGTAAGCAGGGACTTTACTATGGGAGTGCTAGGGGCGTGTAGGTTGATACGACGAGCGTACGTTCGCATTCGCCCGTCGTGCGAATTTTCGTAGCGCTGGATCAGGCCCAAAGAC
>WWET01002765.1:83427-101526 GCA_011038615.1 Limnodynastes dumerilii | reverse complement strand
AATGGATAGTGGAAAATAGAGCAGCCCCTTCTCACTCTTTAGTATTCATCTCTTCTAGCGATAGCATTATGACCTCAAAATGAAGATAACAATAATCATAAAGGGTAAAAAACAATACAAAATTTATTCTTACAAAATGAAGTTTAAAAGGAGTTCAAAATATATAAAATAAGGTACAATGTGCATAGAAGATAAATGAAAAGACAGCCGGCACACGTGCCGCACTTCCCTTAGTGCTACTGCGGCTTTCCTGGGCAGCCGATGGTGACGTCAGGAGCAGCTGTAGGAGGCGGTGGAGTGGATCCGGCGTCAAGGTACCCAGCGACGCGTTTCGGGGTCGATGAGGGTCCCTTTCTCAAGCTGAAGGTAAGTATGTGGTGTGAGAGGGGCTGACTCTCTTAAAGGAAAACCGGGGGTGTGTCCCTTTGATTGGCAGTTGACATTATAACGGCGCAAATAGCATGCAGATTACACAACATAAATAAACAGTGCAACAATTTAAAAAATAGAGGTATATCATTTGCTGCAGAAAGCTAAAGCAGAGCGCACGGGATATGGACATAAAAATCTTATAAATAAAGTTTGCAAATGTGGATAAATGACAATATATATCGGCTGTGGATTCCAATGTGCTTTGCATAATGGAATAGAGATATTCTGATATGTAAGATAATTAATGGCAAGCTGAAAGGTCTATAAAAAACATATGGCGGAAGCCTTGTGTATAAACCCAAATAAGCTGTAAGAGGTGTCAGAAAATACAATGAAGGGACAAATAGCATAATAATTGTAATCATGACAAAAAGGGGGGGGGATTAATAAATAGTGGGTTTATTAAGGAGGGTCAATATGCCATAGACATGACCTAGATTGTTATATATAAAATGGGGGGTATATAAAACTGAATGTGATAGTATATGCATAGTGGCAAACAGCAAGATGAATAGGAGATATATAACCATATGTTGTCCCGCAAAAATTAATAATATTATTAGTGGTCACATGAGTAGTGTTTGGACCAGACGGATGAAATTAAAGGGGAAAGAGGGAAAGGTCAGCCAAGGAGCAGGGGAGAAGAGCCCATGGTCGGTCACTGGAGGGAGCTGGGTGAATAGTGAGCATTTAAAACCGTCCACAGTACCCAGTATTCCCAGGAGGTCCCCCAACCAGGTACTGACTGGGCCTTGGCCTGCTTAACTTCCAAGGTCGGATGGGTTTGGGTGTTGCCAGGCTGGTATGACTGTGGACAATGTTGGAAAATGGATGCTCAAAGAAACCACTTGAGCTCAAAATCCAGATTGAGGCCGCCTGGATCCAACATCCCCAACTCAAAAATGAGTCTCATCTCCGTCTTTGCCAAACGGGTCGAAATGTCCCTCTTTCCCCAATTCTCCCTGATGAGTTTAATCCCAATACATGATTTGAGAGATTTAGGATTGGATTGATGGACAGTCTGGAAGTGGGCGGAAACCGAGTGAGTAAGAACTCCCTTGCTAATGTTCCGAAGGTGTTCCGCCCACCTAGTTTTGAAGGCTCTACTGGTTCGGCCCACATATTGCTTGCCACATACACATTCTAATAGATAAATACAATGGTGGGAGTTACACGTAATAAACTCGTTAATCTTGTAGTTCCTGCCATTGCTGGTGGAAATGACGGAGTCAATTTTCTTAGTGGAAAGGTCTGGACAATTCTTGCACATAAGGCACATACCACAACGATAGTAACCTTTGTTTCTGATGGGATTTCTATGGATCCGGGCAGTGAAACTGGATCTGACTAGAAAGTCCTTGATGTTGGGGGCTTTCCTAAAGATAACCTGGGGTCTTTCAGAAATGAGAGGGGCCAGATCTGAATCTTGGAGAAGAATATTCCAATGTTTATTCAAAATTTTCCTGATATCTCTGTGGCTATTTGAGAATTGAGTTATGAAAGGGATGCCTTTCCTTCTTTCCGCCCTCGGTGGTCTTGAAACTAGGAGAGTGTCCCTATCAATATTCAGGACCTCTTCTGCAATACAGTCTAGTTTCTGGGGGTCGTATCCTTTTAGGCAGAATTGTTCCTTTATCCTTTCTATTTGTTGCACACACACTTCTTTATTGGAACAGTTCCTTCTAAGTCGTTGGAACTGTCCTTTAGGAATGTTATCCAACCAAGGAAAGAAGTGGTTGCTGGTAGTCGGGATGAAGGAGTTGGTTGCAGTAGATTTAATAAAGTTCTTAGTGTTAATCTGATTATCCTGAATATAGATAGTTAAATCAAGGAAATCCACTTCCACTTCACTGATGTTATAGGTGAGGATGATGCCTTTGGTATTAGAGTTAAGTTGTTCACAGAATCGTGACAACTCCTCATCTGACCCCTTCCAAATAAAGATGATATCATCTATGTACCTCTTCCATAGGGCCAGGTTTGTCCCTGCTGTCAAAATGGCGATCTCTTCCCAAACCGCCATGAAGATGTTAGCGAAGCAAGGGGCAAACCTGGTCCCCATGGCGGTACCTTGTAGTTGTAAGTAGAAGGAGTCCTTGAAGTGGAAGTAGTTATTAGTGAGAATAAATCTGATGCCATCTAACAGAAATTGTTGAAAGTCCATATCTGATTGTTCCAAAAATAACTGTACCGCTGCTAAGCCGTCTATATGTGAGATGATGGTGTATAGTGAACTCACATCGGCTGTGACTAGCTTAAAACCTGATTCCCACTGTATTTCCTTAAGTATATGTAAAATGTCTCTGGTGTCTTTCAAGTAGGATTTGATTCCGGACATAAAATTCTGTAAATGGTGGTCTATGAAAGAGGAGAAATTGGTAGTGATAGAGTCTGTTCCGGCGACTATAGGTCTGCCTGGGGGATTGGAGAGGCTTTTGTGTACCTTGGGTAGAATGTAGAGAACCGGTACTGATGGTTCCTCATTGAATATATAGGTCATTATTTCTTTGGTGAAGGTTCCCTTTTCATATGACTGGATCAATAATTGTTGGAGGCTAGCTTGTAGTTTCTCTGTGGGGTTTGATTTTAGGCGTTTGTAGGTGGTGATGTTGCTAAGCTGGCGCTCTATCTCTTTCTGATAGTCACTGGTGTTAAGTATGACTATGCCTCCCCCCTTGTCCGCTGGTTTAATAATAATATTCTCATTTTTCCTGAGACTCTCCATGGCTACCCTTTCTTTTTTAGTGAGATTGGGTGGTTTATACCTGGACACGGGATTCGGCATTTCCGCAAGGTCTCTTAGGACTAATTTCTCAAACGTTTCTACAAATGGGCCCTTTTTATGTTTGGGAAAGAAGGTGGACTTTCCTTTAAACTGTTTGATGTTAGGGCTAACGTTGTCATTGCTGTCCGGTGCTGATGGAGTGAGGTCTGAGGGGACAGATGTGTCTCCTGCGAAGAATTTTTTGAGGCAAAGCCGTCTTGTGAACTTCTGGATATCCAGAAATAATTGGAAGTTATCACTAGAATTAGAGGGAGCGAATTTGAGACCCTTGGATAGGACGCTGTTTTCATCCTGAGTGAGAGTATAGTCACTTAGGTTGAAGATAGTAGCGGTCTCTATCTTGGGCGTCTCATCCGACTGTATGTCGTTACCCTCTTTAATTTTCTTGAGTTCTTTGAGTCTGTCCTTATGACGTTTTCTCCTATTTTTCTTATTACCTCCCCTTTTCCCCCTAGTTCTAGGGTTCAAGACGTTATTGTCCGGTAGGGGGAGAGAAAGACGGAGATGAGACTCATTTTTGAGTTGGGGACGTTGGATCCAGACGGCCTCAATCTGGATTTTGAGCTTAAGTGGTTTCTTTGAGCATCCATTTTCCAACATTGTCCACAGTCATACCAGCCTGGCAACACCCAAACCCATCCGACCTTGGAAGTTAAGCAGGCCAAGGCCCAGTCAGTACCTGGTTGGGGGACCTCCTGGGAATACTGGGTACTGTGGACGGTTTTAAATGCTCACTATTCACCCAGCTCCCTCCAGTGACCGACCATGGGCTCTTCTCCCCTGCTCCTTGGCTGACCTTTCCCGTCCTTTCCCTTTTTCCCCTTTCTCCCTTTAATTTCATCCGTCTGGTCCCAACACTACTCATGTGACCACTAATAATATTATAAATTTTTTGCGGGACAACATATGGTTATATATCTCCTATTCATCTTGCTGTTTGCCACTATGCATATACTATCACATTCAGTTTTATATACCCCCCATTTTATATATAACAATCTAGGTCATGTCTATGGCATATTGACCCTCCTTAATAAACCCACTATTTATTAATCCCCCCCCCTTTTTGTCATGATTACAATTATTATGCTATTTGTCCCTTCATTGTATTTTCTGACACCTCTTACAGCTTATTTGGGTTTATACACAAGGCTTCCGCCATATGTTTTTTATAGACCTTTCAGCTTGCCATTAATTATCTTACATATCAGAATATCTCTATTCCATTATGCAAAGCACATTGGAATCCACAGCCGATATATATTGTCATTTATCCACATTTGCAAACTTTATTTATAAGATTTTTATGTCCATATCCCGTGCGCTCTGCTTTAGCTTTCTGCAGCAAATGATATACCTCTATTTTTTAAATTGTTGCACTGTTTATTTATGTTGTGTAATCTGCATGCTATTTGCGCCGTTATAATGCCAACTGCCAATCAACGGGACACACCTCCGGTTTTCCTTTAAGAGAATCAGCCCCTCTCACACCACATACTTACCTTCAGCTTGAGAAAGGGACCCGCTTCGGCCCCGAAACGCGTCGCTGGTTACCTTGACGCCGGATCCACTCCATCGCCTCCTACAGCTGCTCCTAACGTCACCATCAGCTGCCCGGGAAAGCCACAGTAGCACTAAGGGAAGTGCGGTACGTGTGCCGGCTGTCTTTTTCTTTATCTTCTATGCACATTGGAGTTTGTTTTATGCCTTGAATTCCTTTTAACTTCACTTTAAATGAATACATTTTGTATTGTTCTTATATTTTTACTGATTATTGCTATCTTCATTTCGAGGTCATAATGCTATCGCTAGAAGAGATGGACGCTAGAGAGTGAGAAGGGGCTGCTCTATATTTTACTACATATTGCTCCATTATCGGACACTAATATATATACTATTGGACTGTACTGCCATTTATCTTGTTTTATTATTGAACATTCTTGCATATATCATTGGATTGTGCTGCTATTTGTCTATCGGCTGAATCATTTAGTTCTGGAGTTTTACTACAAACTGTTCCTGTGGCTTTCACGGTTTTTATCAGTATCATTTGTATCTCATTTAAGCTAGTCACATTTTTTACTGACAGTAATTTTCACTAGCCATTGCTGTATATCCCCTGTCTTAATGTGATACCCCTGGGTTTTTGTTATATACAGTACAGTGTGCAATATTGTTTACAGTGTAACAGGGGCTGAGGCACGTGCAGTACTGTCTGGGTGGTTGCTTAGGTAACACTTAACTTGAGGAGGCATGAGAGGATGCACGAGGGCTTCTAGCACGAGGGTTTCTAGAGAGTTCGGGGGTTGAGGAAAATCAGTTGGGGCAGTTGGATCCAGGTGTTAAGGCTGAAAGGAGGTGTTCATGAGTGGAGCTAATTTCTAATGCGAATTAAAGCCTGTCCAGACTAACAAAACTGAATATAGATAGAAGGGGAGACTGACAACAGTGCTGGGGATCCGGAGAGAGTCTCAGTGTTACAGTAGCATTGTCAGCAGTAGCAGAGAGACGGAGGAGTGTGCCGACAGCTGGAAGAAGTAACAGCAGTAGCAGAGAGACGGAGGAGTGTGCCGACAGCTGGAAGAAGTAACAGCAGTAGCAGAGAGACGGAGGAGTGTGCCGACAGCTGGAAGAAGTAACAGCAGTAGCAGAGAGACGGAGGAGTGTGCCGACAGCTGGAAGAAGTAACAGCAGTAGCAGAGAGACGGAGGAGTGTGCCGACAGCTGGAAGAAGTAACAGCAGTAGCAGAGAGACGGAGGAGTGTGCCGACAGCTGGAAGAAGTAACAGCAGTAGCAGAGAGACGGAGGAGTGTGCCGACAGCTGGAAGAAGTAACAGCAGTAGCAGAGAGACGGAGGAGTGTGCCGACAGCTGGAAGAAGTAACAGCAGTAGCAGAGAGACGGAGGAGTGTGCCGACAGCTGGAAGAAGTAACAGCAGTAGCAGAGAGACGGAGGAGTGTGCCGACAGCTGGAAGAAGTAACAGCAGTAGCAGAGAGACGGAGGAGTGTGCCGACAGCTGGAAGAAGTAACAGCAGTAGCAGAGAGACGGAGGAGTGTGCCGACAGCTGGAAGAAGTAACAGCAGTAGCAGAGAGACGGAGGAGTGTGCCGACAGCTGGGAGAAATAAAGGCAGTAGCAGAGAGACGGAGAGGTGTGCCGACAGCTGGGAGAAGTAACAGCAGTAGCAGAGAGAGTTAGAGAGAGGGAGACAGCTGGGAGAAATAGAGAGGCTGCAGTGAGAAACTGTGACACAAAAAGAAAAAAAAAACAGCAGAGGTAGTAGAGCAGAGGTAGTAGAAGGACTGTAGAGAAAAGCTGTGAGATAAAGATAAAGCGTAACAGAGGTAGTGGAGAGGAATTGAGAGGAGGAGAGAAAGTGTTATAAAAGAGAACAGTAGCGGTGACAGAACTATTGGGAGGAAAATAGAGAAAGGCTGTGAGGAGAGCAGAAAATTTATTGAGTATAGTTAAGATAGATTGAGAGATTGTGGAGAGACTATTTATTTGATACAAAGACTGAAAATCCTTGTTATTTCTATTAGATTAGAAGTACACAAAGAACTTTATTAACTTTAAAATTTTTATGAATAAGGTTAATTAATAAAATTTCTATAGAATGTGTTAAACTTAAAAACTAAACCAATTAATTAATTGTTGATATATATGACTATTTAGTTTAAAGTACAGCTATAGATTGATACTATTGTTTCTAGTAATATTTTATTCATTGTGCATGTTTATTGTATGTACTATTTGTGGAATAATTTTAGTTTCCTGCAAGTTCTTATTGCATAAATTTGAGTAAATCAAATCTTTGAACTCAAAATAGTAGTCCTGGTTTCAAATTATTTTTTTACACTCTGTTTCACTGAACCACAAATCACTGAAAAAAATACTTACCTATATCATCTAACAAGAACCTGTTACCAACACCTGTTCTGCAGGTATTACATTTATTCTGGGCATAACTTTGGCTACCTTTTGGAATTTATTGACATCAATTATTAATTGTTTATTTTATTTGTCTATCTAATAATGTGAGTTTGTGGATATACCCCATTCATTTTATCATATTATCTATCTCCATGATATTTTGTAATTCAAATTCACTGCCTATTTATTGCTATACATTATTCATTCAGTATACACTTGATATTTCTTATATTGTCATCACAACATTCCCCAGCACAGCGCTGCATCAGTAGTCCCACCTTCCTGTTTCAAATAAAGGCAAATTATATCATTTAAATGCATTAAAAGCTGGGAATATCAAAATCTCAAAATACTTGATGTTATGAAGCATAAAATGGCTATATTACAGTTGCATTCAGCCACTTGACATAATTCCTTTAAGGCTTTCCTGTTGGTAAGTAAAGTTATACTAGCCAACAACAGCATAAGCATAGCGGACACCAGGCAAAGCATGATAATACAAGTAATTTCACATCTGCAGTGCTGCAGAGAGCTTTCAATGTAACTTAAGCTGACCACACACTAAAGCGATTATAAGTCACAGCAGGAAGTGACCGATATATAGGAAGATTTTACGCTAAGGAAAGTCTCTGATATCGGCTCCACACACTACTATCTACTGTGACCGATTATTAACAGAAAAACTACTGACCTGCACAGATCCCACTGCGTCTCAAGAAGAGTTCATGAGGGCGGATCACTGCTGGTCTGACAGACAGCCAATCAGCAGCTGACAAGCAGTGAGATCCAAGCAGGTCAGTTGTTTTCCTTTTAGCTTGGGCCACACCACCTTACTTTATTACTGCTGTAATTTATGAAAAACAAAATGCCGCACTCAAAATATTTAGAATCCTTAGTGTTACAAAGACAGAAACATATATTTAATAAACAGGGGAGTAACAGTGGGACGAAATGCTAGGTAAAATAAATTATAAAGAAGTATATTCAAAGATTAGATAGCCTGTGCATTCCACCCACTGGTGCTACCTTCTCCTCTTATATACAGATTAAAGGCCAAGAGAGAAAAAGATGAGGATTTGAAGGTGCACTAGCACTCCAATATTACAATGGAAATTAATAATAAAATATATAAATTTTATTGATTGAGATAAAAAATTGAAATTTGAACTATTTTCCATTGTTGATTGTATTTTATTTACTTTGTAATGGACTAAGAATTATCATAAACACAACGGCAGCAGATGCCAGTGAAATGTAAAACCACATATAATTAGTGAGACAATTAATATTGAATCTGTTATCCTGCCAACTAGTGTGCCTATACCATTCAGCTTTTAAGATGTTAACTACCAGTTATATTTTCTCAACTAGTACCTATCAATAGTATTACAATCCAGCACATACCATTAACTTACCAACTCAATATAGTTATTAATCTATATAATCAACTATCAAATATGCGGATTTACTAATTGAGTTGTTAATACTGGCCCTCACAGCACCAATTTATTTCATGTGAGCATCTTCTTATCATATATACCATCTTACGACAGCTTATATTTTCTTATATGTTTGGTACCCTTATTGGTTACCCTGTTACTTTATAATTGGTACTTACCTCAGACCTTACCCCCACTTGTTTTTATTTTCACTTATTGTTTTGTGTCTCACTAATTATATGTGGTTTTATATTTCACTGGCATCTGCTGCTGTTGTGTTTATGATAATCCTTAGTCCATTACAAAGTAAATAAAATACAATCAACAATGGAAAATAGTAAAAATTTCAATTTTTAATCTCAATCAATAAAATGTATATATTTTATCATTAATTTCCATTGTAACATTGGAGTGCTAGTGCACCTTCAAATCCTCGTCTTTTTCTCTCTTGGCCTTTATTACTGCTGTACATGCTGACAATTATGTCTGCAAGATAGGGGAACACAGGCAAGGAGATGAAGGTGCAGGGTTTGATCATTTGAAATACCCAAACAATACATGATTATCGTACCTTGTGGACAATAATCAGTTAGAAAATCAAATAAATAAATCAGATTATATAACCCTAGCAATTCATAAACGTTTTATTGCCTACACACTAAACAGCTAACTGGATGATCAGAACAATAATGGCTTTAGTGTGTGGCCAGCTTTAATTGTGAACATTTTCTGAAATCTTGCATGTTTCCTTCCTGTCTCCTCTCTGTGATATAAGATGTTTATACATAGACTTGTGCTGGAAGGCATTTAACTTTATGGTTATTATTTAATATACTTAACACACTTATCATGACCATCAATATTTTCTAAGAAATATACAACACGAGTTCAAAAACAAACAACAGATAATTATATAAAATAGAGAGACGAGATGGATAAGCTAAATAAATATAGATTTTATTAATATGAGAGTGGATAAAAAAAAACAATAGCTTGATAATATCAAATAAAATGTAGGGGGAAGGAGCAAAAAAGAATTCTCCTAACCGGGGGGGGGGGAGTGCAAAAAGTTATATAGAGAGAATTCTTAATAGCCGCACTTTGAGTTAACACCCCGGTTAGGAGAATATCTCCCTGAGAAACTGCTTCAGCACGTGTTCCACACAACAGATTAGCACCTTAATCAATAGTAAAGTGGTAAGCATGAAGTTGGTAACAACAAATCATTTCATATTCACAATTTAGGCAATTTGGGTTAGTGCACCGATTCCACACCATAGGTTTCCACCTGTTATGGTCATAAAGTTGATAGATGTAATAATACCAGCAGCAGTGCAGGCATGCAGGGTTAGTGTAGCAGTAGGTGTCAGTGCTGAGGTTAGTTCATACGATGGTGTAGGCACACGCGGTGAATAGCTGGTGCAACAGAGGCTGACCTTGAAATGTGTCAGGACGTTTTCTTTATGCCTTGTTGTTGTCGGGGAAGCCTTTTCTGTTGCACCAGCTATTCACCGCATGTGCCTACACCATCGTATGAACTAACCTCAGCACTGATGACCGCTTCTAAACGGGGGACGCCCCGCTCGGTGGTCTTTGCTTCACGGCACCACCATGGTCCTGGCTTTATCACCCGTGGCAGAAATAAACACCGAAGCTAAATCTTCGGTCTCTACGCTACTGTGGCCGTAGACTGTTAAGTAACATTGGCCGTATATGGTCTCATAACTATATTATCAACACGTGGTTGACACCGTTTATTCAATCTTTTGCCACACTGTGTCCATATGCTGCTTCCATTCTGGATTTATAAAAACTGTGTTCTAATGCTTGGATTATGCTTGCTTAAGCGAACAACTGCTGTGTCCATCTAGCCTTTCACCTGTTGCACATTCCTAATACCGTCTACAGTTTGTGATCTGCTTGAACACCTACTGCTATATTAACCCTGCATGCCTGCATACTAACAAATTGCTTATATGTGCTATTGTGGCCACTGCTGCTGGTATTATTACATCTATCAACTTTATGACCATAACAGGTGGAAACCTATGGTGTGGAATCGGTGCACTAACCATGCATGCAGACCTCATTACAAATTGCCTAAATTTGAAATGATTTGATTTGTTGTTAACAACTTCCTGCTTACCACTTTACTATTGATTAAGGTGTTAATCTGTTGTGTGGAACACGTGCTGAAGCAGTTTCTCAGGGAGATATTCTCCTAACCGCGGTGTTAACTCAAAGTGTGGCTATTAAGAGTTAATTCTCTCTCTATATTACTTTTTTGACCCCCCCCTCCTACATTTTATTTGATATTATCAAGCTATTGGTTTTTATTGATCCACTGGCATATTAATAAAATCTATATTTATTTAGCTTATCCATCTCTCATCTCTCTATTTTATGCTATTCCAGTAATACTCAGCGCTCCAGTTTTCTTTGTGAATTGTTTGGTGTGTCTACTACTGGGGAGAGCTGACACTACTCCCTTACTGTTAGAGCGGCTCTCTACTACTTCTAGTGACTATGGGCCTGATCCAGACCTACGCCGATGCGCTGTGCTTACTAAAGCACAGCGTATCGGCATTCATTTTGACGGACACCTTATTCATCTTCTTTTGACATTTAAAAAGGAATACTAAAACTTTAATGCCATTTTTCAGACAGTGCATGTGTTTCACCTTTGAATAAGGAGTCGCTAAATTAATTTGTACAGAGTTATTAAAATGCTCTGACCATAATGATTGAGATTTTGTACACAAACTTCAATGTCTTCATTTTATACTCTCATTATCTAGGCATACATCTATCACCAAACAGTATATACTGCAAAGATGATCTCTATGTGCAACCAAAAAAGTTATAGGCTTGATTTACAGTTAGACATATTGACTTCTTGAGGTCAATTAAGGTAATGAATTCACCGCCAAGGGGTGATTCGAAACAAGTAATTTAGGTGTTCTATTTATGTAATAACCTCTTTCAGTGTTTCACTGTAGTGTGTCCCTGCACAACCTGTCGTACTACCATACAAAAGTTGTGCTTGCGTCTGGATTGCACCTAAATCTCTATTTTCGTGGGATTTTATAGAATGCAGGATGTATTCGATTTTACATTCCAGTCTAAATCAGGCTTATTGGGCCTGATTCAGAGATTGAAAATAAGAACTTAAAGTTACACCTGGGCTAAACCATGTTGATTTCAGGGGAGTCAAATTTCATTTGTTGCAACAGTATTATAGTTAAAAGGTGATGTTTCCCAGCTCAAGTCTAATTAGCAGTTTAAAAGTGATGCTGATCAGGTATCTGTGTGCAATAAGTAAAAGCAAAGCATTCTCCCTGCATGCATAGAATAAAATTAACTTGACTCCCCCTGAAATCAACATGGTTTTTCCCAGGTGTAACTTTAAGTTCTTATTTTCAGCCTCTGAATCAGGCCCCTAATGCTCATTTCTATTGATAGTAATATAAATAACATGTTACCTGGTAGATATCTTGATTGTCTGAGGTAATGCTGTTTAGCTGATATTGGTTGTCCAGAGTCTCTTCTTCCTACACCTACATTTGATGAATTTTTATTGAAATCTCCAGGGGAAAATGAATCTGTAAGACTGAAAATAAAACAGTATACAAAATGTAACTGATGCAAGTCTAACACATTAACTAGACTCACACACGCTATTACTGGGTAATGTTCAGTTCATTTATTAATTAATACATGTAAAAAAATCAGGAAAAAATTGTAAAGCACTGCTACGGAATATGCAGACAATGTGGGACGTGCTAATAAGCAATGAAACATAGATCCAAATGTTAATCCGGTATATTATCTGCCAACAGTTCCAAATAGATAGAAAATGTGCATCTATGTGCACAAGTTTATTAACAGCGCTCAGCCTTTGTACTTTTCTATGTATTTGGAACTGTTGGCAGATCATATACCGGATTGACACTTGATTTATGTTACACTGCTTATTAGCACATCCCACATTGTCTGCATATTAACACCTCCATTGCAGTGCTTTATAATTGTTTTGTCCTGATTTTTTACATGTATTAATTAATTAATAAATGAACTGAACGGTGATTCCTTATTGTATTTACTGGAGTGCCCACTTCTTTGCTTTTTTTATACACACACACATATATGTTAAACATCAATCTCACCCATATAAATGATCTTCATTTTTGTTCTCTTTAGCCAAAGCCATGCTGGGCTTCTTAGAAAAAGATATGCCAAAGTCTGTATCAAATTCATCCCAGCTATCTTTTAAAACTGACTGGCCCCATCGTCGCCTTCCATGTTTAAGGTTAACAGTACTGTTCTGTGGTCCATTGGCTGCTGGCTTCTAGAAGGTTGATAAAAAATCCATTTAGCTCTATAGTATAAATGTTTTATAAAATTATACATTATGGGTTGTATTCAGAGATCCGTTTTTGAGGGAAGTTCCGTGCGTATTTTTAGGATCGGATCAACTGCGCATGTGTAGTAACTTTATGTACGTAGTTTACATTAAATATACGTACGGAAATGCCTGACGGACGTACATGTGAATCGCACTTTTGGACATACGCACGGAAATCAGACGTATGGGAAAATTTACATAAAAGTGGATGGGGGGAGGCATTCAAATGAACGCATGGAGGTGCGGTTATCATGAATCACATGGACAAGGCACATAATTACACCCTGAAAGAACAGAGTGGTCTAGTGACTCGTAAGTCACCGACCACACGTCCAGGAGAGGGGAGTGTCTGGGTTGTTGGTGGGTGTTTCCTTGCCCCGGCCGTGCATATAATTGTGTACCTTTAAAAAACGGATCTCTGAATACGCCTCTATGTGGCAAATAGACAAGACAGTTTTCAGTTTTCATTTTCAAGTTTATATGATAATATTTTTTCATAAATCCTACTATTACAATGAGAATTTAAATATCATGTATTTATATATAGTTGCTTTGTCAACAGATTAATAATCATCCTCAGGTGTCACTGTCGTACATTCTAACTTCTCTAACACACACACACACTGGTTCAGTTTAGTCACCGGCGTATTAAACTACCAAATATTGAAACGTAGGAGGAAATGAAAACACTTAAAGGGTAATGGGTCTGCTGAGTCTCTAACACTGGGTGCATAAATAGACACTAACGTGTATCATCATTCTTCCAGTAGACACACAAGTATCAGGTATCTGCCATTTATATCCTTAATTTTACATTTAAGTGCAAAATCACTACCTGTGCAAAAAAAGAATTACAACATCATTTCATTTGCAAGCATGCCTTTTTATAACGCTTCCACTAGCATCACTGCAGACAGCCTTGGCCTAGCTGTAAACTTACAGAAGTCTGGACGGGCTCACATTAAGAGGGGAATGCCTATTCTGTATAATGACTAAGGAAGAGTCCCCACTTGTGAACTCAACCCAGTCCTTCCATCGGAATATGTTGATTGGGTATTCACAGATCCGCATGCATGTGCAGTACAATGTTATAGAAAAGCATGGACGCTGGGAGGCAAATCAGAAGCCCGGATACAACCAATATCATTACAATAATGGTTTTCACAATGTATTTATTTTTAATAAACGTATAAGTTAGTAAAATAAATGTTGTATCGCAAGCTATACATGCATTAAAAATATTCTTAAAGCCTTACAAAATGTGTCATTACATTAATGATTGATTGTGATTAAGAAGTATGAATAGTTAATGCTTTTTCCTTGATATACTGTGTTTCAAAAAAGCGGTGGCAACTGAAACGTTTCACAAAAGGCATAAAAATGTGTTATGACTATATAAATTCAAGTGACATCACACTTCCATTACTTACAGGAGAGATTGCTTTGCTGATGTTGGGCAGAGTCACTTGTGGAGGGCTGGGCAGCTGCTGGTTGTCAGCTCTACTCTGTGGCAGCTGTATTTGCTGAAGTGGTCGATGTGGGGCGGGTGAGTCACTCAATGTCTTTTCTGGTGCATCAGGTGGAGAGGAAGACAGCTTTTTTTTCACAGACAATGGTTGTGGGTCGTTGATTTGTGCAGGTTTATTTAAAGGCTTTTTCTGCTCTATAGGTTGTACTGGAGGTCCTAGTGCTTGTCCAACTTGAAAATAAGGGTACCTTAAAGCCTTAATGCATAAAACAAATGGATGACAATCTTCCTTTGATTTCTATTTATAGGTCAGTCATTCATCCGTATATGTAATTTCTATGCCCTCTAGATTTGCGTAACATACAAAACTAACTACACAAAATACATCTCTTTCTAAGAATTACATTTCAAATATGTACGGATGCCAGAAATGTTTAAAGAACCAGTATAAATTAATATAGAGATTGCATGTCTATAAATTATATTAGAGAAACATTAATGATGGGACCCATTAAAATGAAGGCAGACCCTATTTTTATTGTAATGGGTCCCTGAAATCAGTAATCAGTATAGATTCACAGCTGTCATAAGCAAATCATTATAAATGTCATTGCAAAGGGAACACCCAGACATCCATCCCACAGACTCCAACCGAATGTATGACAAAAATAATCCAACTCCAGAGCAGTCTCTGTCACTTGGAAAAGATTTCCAGGTTTAAGAGAGTCTGACAGGACAACAGAGGTGCAAGTTGTTCACTACATCTTTAAGGAGTTATATTGCTAGCTGTTAAGCTATACAAGTCATTGCATGAAAGCAAAATGCAGTATTGTCCAAGCAAGATAGTGATTTCCACAAGTGATCCAATCAAAATTTGAATTCAAACCGTATATTAAAACTATATTTTATTTTATACTGCACACGTTATGCTAAATATATGAGAAGTTTTTATTACTCGCCTTTATAAGGAAAAAAAGAAACAATACCATAATAATATTAAAACCACCGACATGTTCAATTTCAATAAAGGATGGTACATTTGTTTGAATGATACATTTAAAGAGAAGTACCTGAATGGCGGTGGGGCGCTTCTTGGGATCCCACTGTAGCATGTCTCGCATTAGAGTCAATGCCTCTTCACTAGCATTGGGTATGAGAGTTTTTAAGTTTAAAGAAACACACTGTGGAAAACGAAAATTCATGGAGGAAGCAAGTTGATGTCCTTCAGGCCAGTCACTCTAAGGAGGAAAAAAAAAGGTTATATTGAATTACCACAATATATCATAAATTCCAATATTGAATTTAAACATTTATAAATTCTTTATTGATGACAGTATAAAATTTTTCATGCAATACAGTACAGCAAAGAAATAGTGGGCGTAGAAGTTCGTACAGTTAAACAACAAAGCAAAACAAATAGATCAAACATAACAAAGTTGTATTTCTATCTGGGCCCATAAGTAGTGCAAGAACACAATGTAAAAGAAGAGTCAAGGAAGATGGGCCCTTTCATACGTGGTAAAAACTTTAGACTCTTAAACCCAAAAAGGAAAGTTAAGAAAGCATGAGGCAAGGACGACATAGAAGACAAGAAGAGAACAGGAGGGAGGGGTGCCAATCAGTTATTTTGAAGAAGTCATTTTGTAAATGTGTGGGTGATTTTGAGAGGTAGGTACTGAGTATATGAGCTAATAGGGTTAGAGAGAGTAAGCTCTCACCATTATCAGGGGATATTGAAGGGGTCAAGGGAAAGGACGGCGAGCACTTAAACTCCATCCAGTAGAACCAGGTTGCCGTAAAAGCAGGGACTTGTTCCATGGATCGTCCATGGACATATAATAATCTAGGACCGGATTCTCAACAAATAATTTTTATACTTGCGCGCCAAGATATCTGTGCCGAGATACTTTGCATGCGTTGTAACTATTTTACGCTATCTACGTAGTGTTTTGTTACGTAAATTGCGTACATGCGGTCTTTAAAGGCCGTATTTATGCAATCTACGCAACGAAACACTATGTAGATAGCAAAAAAAAGTTCTCACGCATGTGTAGTATCTCTAACGGATATCCAGGCACGTAAGTATAAAAATTTGTTGTTGTGAGTCCGGTCCCTAGTTGCTGGAAACATTTGGAGATAGAAGGAGGTTGATTGGACTTGGTGGTACCAGGGATTTTGCAGCATTATTAAGATGCTTGAGGAGGGATTATTTGTAGTGGGAGATAGGCATGACAGAGAAGGAGAGGAGCCAGAACTCCGGAGAGGTTGGTACTTCAGTACCTAGAATAAGCTTAAAGAAGTGAATAATTTGGTTCCAATAGGGGATAATTTTTGTGCAGGACCACCAAATATGGAAAAAGTCCCTACTTCCCTATCACAAGTGTAGAAGTGAAAAGCAGCAACAATAAGTCTATAAAGTGTAGAGATTCAATGTGGTGGGAGGGTTGGAGCTACGCAGAGGTTTTCGAATGGGGACATTGGCTTGGATAAATGCGACCGATTGTCACCTGACAAAATGGTGGTGGAACTGAAGGTAGTCCCAAAAGCCTTTGTGATGTAAAGAGAAAAAGTCTTTTAATTCTGCAAAGGACAGAAGGTTTCCCCTTTTCACCATCTGGTGGACCCAGATCTCACCCCACCTGGAGGATATGCTTGGAGGTAAACCTGGGGCAAATTCAGTGTTGTAGGTAAGTGGAGAGATACGGGAGGATATGTCAGTTTTAGAGCGGAGACATCTCCAGCATTGAAGTGTGGGGCCAATGGTTGGGTGGGTCAAAAAGTGGAATAGATGGAAGCCAGGGTGGTAGCTGGAGTGGGATAGGGCAGTGGTAGTTTTGTAGAGAGATCCATTGATTGAAGCTCCCTGGCTGGGATCACTCCAATATTCTCGTAAGCATGGAATCCCAGTAGTACCCCTTCAGGAAAGGTAGTTGGAGGCCACCTTTGTCTCTGTGTCTCAAGAGGATAGCTCTTGCTTTCTTACCCCTCCAAATAAACTCCCTGAACACCTTCTGAGCTCCCTGAATGAACCCCCTGGGGACATGGATGGGGAGTGTCTGGAAAATATATAAGAATTTTGGCAGGACTGACATTTTTATGATATTAACTCTCCCTAGTTAGGAGAAATCTTTCTCGGACCAGCATTTAAACATTTATATTTCAGTAACTACAAAAAAGGTCCGGCGCTCCAAACAGACATTATATAACACTGTGTCAGCACATAAATAAAAAGGAGGTTTAGTTCACAATATAGCTATATTGGGTTATGCTCACCTGCCCAGCGGCAAGGCACCTCCTGTAGGTGAGTCCCTATCCATTTGCTTTATGTGTACTCAGGAGGGGAGGGGTCAAACTCCCAAATGAAACTAAACAGTAGCAAAAAAACTGTCTGTGCTTCTGATTCAACAAATTAAATGTGTGCAAATGTGTATATAATAGAGGTGCAGCCAAGGACCAAAGTGACCACTATGTAACTACATAGTGACCACTATGTAACCACATTTAATTTGTTGAATCAGAAGTGCAACCAGTGTTATATAATGTCTGTTTGGAGCGCCGGACATTTTTGTTTCTTGTAGTTGCATAGTGTTCTTTTTGGTCCTTGGCTGCACCTCTCTTCATATACACACTTGCAT
>WWET01002765.1:68953-81655 GCA_011038615.1 Limnodynastes dumerilii | reverse complement strand
GAGAAGAATCCATCATTATTTATAATATTTTAATAAACAGATTTTAGACTGAATCAAAGGTATAGAATTATTTATTTTTTAGAAATATTGTGGTCAGGCAGCCCTACATATAGTTTACAATACAATGGATAAAGTATTGTTATAGAATGTTAGGTTTATCATTTACTTGTATATAACTGAAGACTATTATATACTGTTACAAAAAACATTAGGCTAAGACTGCCCTGCTTGTAGCAGCTCACTACACAATCTAATAAGGTTAATCTTCATTGATTTATAATAGAACTCATTATTTCATTGTCAGTTACACATTTTTGCTTGTAAACTGATTATCATAGAAAACTAATGGGAGAGAGTCTTGATTGTAGTTTACAATGTAATGAGATAAGACTCAGATCTTTTCAGCCGATCTGCGCATGCGCCAGGCAGATGTTGCCCGGCGTCGCTATGGCAACGCCCGATCGTTCAGGTTAATGTAGGTGTGCGGGGGGAGGTAGTTAAATGAGGGTGGGAGGGCGGACTAGGCGGCCATACGCTCCTGTGCGAGCGTATGGCCCCTTCCTTACGCCGGCTGAAGTTAGGGTAGCACGGGAGGAGTGTCGGGGAAAGTGACCGCCGATACGCTGTACTTTAGTAAGCACAGAGCATCTGTGAAAGTCTGGATCAGGCCCTTAGGCCCTGATTCAGAGATTGAAAATAAGAACTTAAAGTTACACCTGGACTAAACCATGTTGATTTCAGGGGAGTCAAATTTCATTTGTTGCAACAGTATTATAGTTAAAAGGTGATGTTTCCCAGCTTAAGTCTAATTAGCAGTTTAAAAGTGAAGCTGATCAGGTATCTGTGTGCAATAAGTAAAAGCAAAGCATTCTCCCTGCATGCATAGAATAAAATGAACTTGACTCTCCCTGAAATCAACATGGTTTTGCCCAGGTGTAACTTTAAGTTCTTATTTTCAGTATTTTCAGCCTCTGAATCAGGCCCATAAACAGTAACAATGGCAATATCTCTCCCCTGCACTAAAAACAAAATCAAAGAAATAAACAAAAAGTACCACCTATCAGTGGGTCTTCATTCCACTTAAGAAGCAGCTAACTGACCCTACCTGATCATAGCCAATAAATTCAGCTTGAAGAATTAATGCATAGGTGCAAAGTCACAAACAGGAAGGCAGGAACGGTGAGTCTGTGAATAAACGGACGTGTGTTTTGCTGTGGCACTTTTTCAAGGACCTTGTGACCGTTATTTCTTTGATTTTATGTTTTTAGTGCAGGAGAGAGATATAGCCATTGTTGCTGTTTATATGTATATATGAAAATTTTAGAGGCTTAGGTGATGTCTGGTAGTGTTTTTACTAAGTGTGTGGTATTATGTGCCTCATATTTGTCCTTTTTTAACTACTTTTTCGCTACAGACAATATTACTGTATTTTTAAGATTGTAATGAAGATTGAATATTGGAATTAAGTAGTGGCTTTGAAGTGCACTGTTGATATTGGTACTTTGATGTTAATTTCTTCTTCTGATTACTTGTATTGCTATTACCAATGGAGCTTCTGGAACACTTATATTAGATTTTACCAATAGCGCCACAGTAATTTTTAGATATCTCTATGCTTATAACTGGTGTGGGACTTTGTGTTGTTTGTAAATGCTCCCTATAGAATTTAAGATTTAATCAATTCAAAAAGGAAGAAAAGGGAAGGGATGACACAAAAAGAAACACATTGTGAAGGTGCACTTGGTAAATATGGTATGTTTAAATGTTGTCTAGTAAGCTCCTAATTAAATGATGCAACAGAGGCAAAATGACAGGCAAAATACACTATATTAATTGTAAATATATCGTCTCAATGTATACATGGACAGAGTATGGTCCACATTGTAGATCATAACAAGATGTCACTACTAAAATTATTTCACGTTTGGAAACAGTAACTGATCAAGGCTTAGTTTTAGACTGTACAAGAGCATGAAATGGGCTGAGAACTACATGGAAAAGCAAAGAAGCAACTGTCCATACACAATGCGTTTCACAATAGTTTATGGCAGGCCTGGTCAATCTGTGATGCCCCAGATATTGTGAAGCTGGCTGTTAGCTGTGCCTATGCTGTAACTGGCCTGGTTTATAGGTAAAACACTATTCATCTTTCATTTAAAAATATAAAATAAATAAGAAGTGAGGGGAGATGCAAATAAAAATTCTTACCATGCTTGTGAACAAAGGCTAAGCCAGAAAGCACCTGAAACATAATGTTCCTGATTTCATTCTCAGTAAACATCTTATTCTCTCTGGCAGGACACAGATGAAGGAAAGCAGTAGTAAAAGAAAACAGAACAGAAAAAAAGAGAGAGAATATTTACTCCAAGGACGCTTAATACCATTTAGACATTTTCTCCCCAGAATGTTAGTGGTTGGGATACATCGGTATTGCTTGTTTAATATTGCTATACAGAGTAACACAGGTAACCAGACATGCTCTAGGCTCTTTTTTTAATCAAAATGGTATCAGTGGTCCTCTTTGAAAGCTGCAGAAAGCATGAAACAGAATAGAGTAGGTAAAGAAGGTATGGTTAATGTCAGCACAGATGTGGTTAGATAGATGGTTCTGTTAAAAATAAATTTAAAAAACTGTATTTTTGATATCTGACCCTAAAGTGTACCTGCCATTTCTAACAACAAGTTTTTATGTCATCACTTCTTTCTCAGGTAATTTATGCTCTATCTTATATCCCTAGTCTACTGACACTGAAAACGTGAGAAAGCACATTACTTAGAGAGAACATTGCAAAGGTTGCGCACAACTCTGGAGAAACCTACCGTGCTTATGAATAAAGGCTAGCCCTTGCAATATCTGATACATAATATTTCTGATGACTGACTCAGGAAACAATTTATTTCTGTGAAAAGACAAATTAAGCATTTCAAGCAAAGCTTCAAATATATCTGGAACATAAAAATGTACTTACTAAATTGGCTTGTATATTAAGTTTACAAGTCACTGACATCAGAAGTGAAAAAATATGTATATATTTACATGAACTAAGAAGAAAAATGTCCCTGTACAATGCTATTAACCAGTAATTAAAATATAGAAATATTAATACACAAATTTACAATTAATTATATGATGTGCCACCTGACACTCTAATGTTTAGCGTAAGGTCCACTTTAGCAAAAAAGCCTTAACTATACACTGGCATATAAATTGATTTGACCAACCAACATTGGATATCAAAGAACTGGCTTGTGCCATGTGCTCGAGTTTGAATGTTTGCCCTTTGCCCACTCTGTCCTCCAGCAATTGGCAGAAAGCACTTCATTGGAGACACACAGTGAGGGCATATAGTTAAGCAATGGCACAGTCAGGATTGAACAGGTTGCTAGGAATGGCAGAAGGACCATGCAGTTATTGGCTGTCAGGTCACCACTGCTCAGTGGGGTTTAAACCTCAAGCTCTCAGTCTGCATTCCACTCCTGAAAGCTGTACTTGGAGAATGTGAGCCTGACAAGCAGCAACAAATAAGCTTTGCTGAGTACTATTTTAAGTTTATTAATTGCTACAACAGATGGATGGGAGTTTGTGGGATGGCTAAATTATTGTGCAGAGTCCAATTGTTTGAAATGCCCAACACTAGAGGATATTAGAACAGTAACAATAGCACTTCTATTCAAATATATGAAATGTGTGCAAGTGTGTGTGTATTTGTGTGTATAATTAATTATGAAGAGGTGCAGCCAAAGATCAAGGTGACCACTGTGTAACGACAAGGAACAAGACAGGTCTGGTGCCTCAAACAAATCTTATAGAACACTGTCAGCACATACATAAAAAAAGGAGGTTTAGTTCTCAATATAGCTATATTGGGTTAAGCTCACTCGCCCAGCATCAAGGCACCTCCTGTAGGTGAGGGTAAATTTTCTAGAAAAACGCAAAGCCTAAAATTTACTTTCTTGTCCTACAAGTCTGATATTATATATAATATCAGACATTGGATATTATATTTCCCTTTAAATACAATAAATATTTTCAGAGGATAACCGTAGCATTGAGGCTCTTTACATTTCAATATACTTTTCTTTTACTTCATGATTTTTTTTTTTTTTACAGAATTTATAGTATAATTGTACTTTTAGACTAAGAAAAATTTTTTTAATTTCTGTAGTGCCTTCTGTGTAGTCCCAATTACCTCCTAATTCGGATGATTTAGAATTGAATGTGGTGTTCAGTCTTTGAGTAGTTAAATCGTAATAGGCATGCAGCCCTAATTAAACAGTACAGTTTAATAAAATAAAAAATCATTTTCAGCTTTGAGACACTGGGTTTCTATCCTAAAACCTGTTTAGTATTGCTGTGACTTCACTGCACAGCCACAAAGCCTCTTAATGTAGTGCAAATCATTTGAACCTTCTATCCTGTGTAGCTAGATAACTGTAGAAAACGGGCTACAGCTATAGGACCCTGCAACAGAAGCATAGGTCATACCAAGGTTTATTGCTGGTCAGTGTGTGGACTGGTCATCAGGGGTGGATCATGCTGTAGTGGCGGTCGCAGGATTTTATTTTTCTTCTACAGAAGACCATTTTGCAAGAAGACCCTCTGAATACTACCTGTATAATAAACAATAGCAAATAAGGTGTCGGAAGTGTTTATTTAACTAAAGGTATTTTACATTCCATTGGGTGAGTGCTCATTGACATTATACCTGTAGTTCTGCAAAGAAAAATAGTTTAGTGTTTTTTATTAATTACCCTGATGCCCATGGGTGGCAAGAAGAGCCCTGGTGTTAGTGGCACTAGTACTGGTTGTAACCAGGAAGGGGGAGTACCCATGGTGGCTTTTGCAGGTTATTTGTATATCATTATTGTTTGTTATAAATGTAAGTGTTTTGCATGTACTTTCATATACCCGGACTACATGTAACGTGGATATCTTTTTTGTGGAAAGATTGTCAATTGTATGCTGGATATGTTGAAATGTACATGTATTATTAAGACAAAAACTCAATAAACAGATAAAAAAAAAAAATACATGATATAGCCTCTCCCATAAGAGTTGGGACTCTTATGGGAGAGGTGCAGCCAAAGACCAAAAGTGACCATATTCACAGATCTGTCTGAGTTAGGTGCAGACAAATTCGCACCTAACTCATCCGTCCTGACCCCTGTTTTTAGGTACCTTATGGCATTTCCGAGTGCCATAGGGCTACATTATCTCTCCGTGCAATGTCCACATGGACATTGTCTCTCCCCACCTCCCCCTCCCTCTTTTCCTAGGCAAACCCAGAGGCAGCATTACGCTGCCTCTTTCTACTTAAAATACTTTGTGTGGTCTTTAAGGGCTGCCCGGAAGCAATCTACGTACCAAACTGGTACATAAATTGCATAAAGAACCTACCACGCATGTGTAGTAGATCCTTTACTATGGATCTGCACCTAAGAAGAATTTGCTTCTTAGGTGTGAATACGGTCCTTAGTTCATAAAATAAGTATATTGGGTTAAGCTCATCTGCCCAGCGACAAGACACCTCCTGTAGCTGAGTCCCTATCCGTAAGCTATGTGTATACTCAGAAGGTCTGTATTAAAACACTCTTGCCATTTGAGAGGTGTGCAGCGGATATATTGGGCGCAAGTGCGTTGCGATTCCGCGCAACGATATTGCTTTTCGGGCTGTCTCTATTTTGAATAACAGCCATTTTTTTATTTTTATTTTATGAATGGGAGAGTATGTGATTCACCCAATCATTTTCAGAAGCGCAGCCACTGGAACACTGGATAAATGGGGAGCCTTAGGGTTAGGCTGCGGGGGGGAGAGACTTAGGGTTAGGGAGTAGGTTGTGGATAGAATACTTAGTTTCCTTTCAGAGCACTGTATTTGGTGCTTGCGGGGATCGATTGCTATGCCTTATCGAGGCATAAGCAGTCAATATCACAGTCAGTTCAGAACTGGCTGGGAGTGGACGGCCCTACCGGGGCCGTTCACAACAGGGACCCACACTCATGCTAGTGTATATATATATATAAATGGAAAAGGTGCAGCCTAGGATCAAATGTGACTGCTGTGTAACTACAAGGAACAAAAGCAAGGTCCAGCACTCCAAACAAATATTAAATAACACTATGTGTCAGCACATACATAAAAGATATTAGTACCTTGCAGGAGATACTTTAGGAATGCCTATCGGACCCAATATTTTAGGATGATAAGTCTAATAATTGCTTTAGTGTCTGGTCAACTTAGGAGAAATTAAATCATAAAGTAGTATGTTAAACATTGAATGTTCATAAACTCTGTACAAGACAGCACCTAGGGCACCATGACCCTGCTTCTGATCCATGGCTTCCCCTTTAAAACACTGTCACTGTTATTTTGCTGGTTCAACCATCTAAAGATAAAACGAACACTGGAAGCACTTTAGGGTGGTGCCATACAAATCACTTTAATGAAATATTTCACATTTACAATCAAGTAATCGTAAAGCATTTCATTAAAGTGATTTTACTGCATTATAAATTGTCCCCCACTCTCTCTCTACATACATATTCATTATGAACACACCACACCTAAATAAAATGAGCTGGATCACACAAAAATAGAGGCGTAAAAATGCGGAAGTGTGCAAACAAAAACACAACATTTTCAACAGCCAATCCAACATTTTTAATTCTAATGAAGCATAACTTCTAAGAAAATCCAATTACTGGTTGTCTTCTATAGGGCACTACCCGTTTACATTTTGGTAACAAATAAGCCCACAGAATGTTATGAAAGAAAAGTAATGTTCCCACATACCTATCTTTCATTAATTGATAAAGATTTTCTTTCATATATTCAAACACAAAATAGAGCTGGTCGTTTTCTCTGATTACTTCTTTTAATTTGATAACATTTGCATGATTAAGTTTTTTCAATGACTGAAAAATAAAAAGGAAAATGTATTAAACACTTCAGAAAACATAATTACAACCTTTGGGATATGCCTGGTCTACAAATAAAATAGAATAAATAAGCAAAAATGCTAATAGACCCATCACTAACATCAATCTAAATATATGTAAATAACTGTATTTTGTTATCAATACAAATGCACCATGCGGACAGTAAGATAATGCTCATGTTTTTAGTTTGACTTGAATAGTTACACACTTTAGATCTGGATGTGTGGCTTGATTAAAGGTAAGTTTTAACTGTCAAATGTCTAATGCTGGGAATACACTACAGAATTAAATATATGAAATTCAAGTCGCAATGCAGTTATAAGCTCCCACAATCATGTACTATCGTACCAAAGCACACTGCATTGTTTGATTCAACTTTACAAGCTTCCTAAAATACTTGGAGATGAAAATCACAGGTTTGACGGTAAATCACACAAGTATGTATGCATGAATTGACATACTCAGACGTTGGTGAAATTTACCAAGATATTGCATCTGATCAGTTTTTCTATAGTGTCTACCCAGCATTACATTGGAGTTGATTACAAAAGTTTAAATATTTTATTTACCACGTTTCACAATATCAGTGGAACAAATTAGATTTACCAGAAATGGGGTAATTTTACCATATGGGGTAAATAAACTTTTGCTTAAGTTTTACATTGAAGGGGCAATGAAAACAATTGCTTATTTAAACAATTGCTTATTTAAACTCCGTGTCTATTAACCCTAACATAAAATCACCTTCACTTCTTTTAAATTCATACATTCTTCCCAGGAATAAAACTTTCTTTTCATCCTGTGGGAGAAAAAACAATTATAAAATAAATGCGTCTTGCAATCATCAGAGTGTAGTTGATTTTTTATGTAAATAAAAAAGGCATATTAAAAAATTTAATTTAAAAAATTTAAAATAGCAGGTCATCTTTGTTTAAAACAGGTACAGCTGCCAAAGGGTTACATGCCTGCTAGACTGTCTGACACAGATTCTCAGGGGTATATTTACTAAGGTCTATTTTTTAAGGCAATTTCAAATCGATACATCTCGCTGCACTTTTATGGCGATTTTCAGCATCTAATCGCCGTATTTACTAAGAGACTCTTTTTCAAAGCATCAGCGAGATGCATCAATTTTTCAAGCAAGTGATTGTCCTTTGAAAAATCGTCGTCGCTTTATGTAACAAAAAAAACCCCAAGCGCACCATGTTTGGAATGCTTAGCATTGCTGAGCCTTGTATTAATATCGGTGTCAGCATGTTAAGCCTTCTAAGTATGCTGCGCTGTAGCCGGTTAAAAAAAAAAAATGTTAAAAAAAAAAAACACATACATACTAAATATTTACAGACATGTGTGAATAAAATAAACATTTAAAATCCATAATATTGCCCCTTACCATGTAAAATTAATACAGGTGGCCACACTGTTTTTTAATAAACTTCTTGTAAACTTAAGTGTGTTGCATAAAGAAAATAAAAATATTTCTGACTCACCATTTAGCTGTCCTTATTCTTGGGAAGAGTTGCTGGTAGTTTATTCTTTCTTTCAAGTAATTCTTCTACTGTTGCTTGTAGAATCTTGTCTGCTTGCTTGAAGAAGTTATTCCGGTCCTTCCTTCAGCTCTTCGGCCTCTTCTGGCACTTCCCTTGACGACATGCTCCCTCCTCTTCTTGGGCACCGCTACTAATGACCATTCGGTCACTGGAGGGCACCCTTTTATAGAAATTATGACATCATGAACACTAGTGCGCTTACTAGAGCCCACTAATGTAAATTACTTCCTGGCTAAAGTCCTGGGGCTTTGCCTTTAGTGAATACTAGTCCCGGGAGTTTTGGCGCTTTGAGCAAAATCGACCTTAGTAAATTTTCCCCCTCAGAGTCTAAGTGTGTTATGTGATGGCAGAAGTGAAAAGAGAGGATATTAACTACAATGCATGTCCAGTGTAACATTGGTTGCCAAGGTAGTCTGGAAGTCAAAAGAAGCAAACCAACAAATAAAAGTAACTGCATCTTACAGCTTATAGCATTCATCTTAAAAAGTTAAAAGCAAAAAAAGCAGATGTCATGGGATTGCTGCTTTTAGGTACAGAACAAAAATTAATTAGTAAATAAGTTAATATATATATTTATAATTGTAGCTAAATGTTGCTTTTGCCAAACCATCGAATTAATTTTAATGTATTCTGATGACTCACCTCTTTAAAACAACACACTTACTTTTTGATAGCCACTAGTTCTCCGGACTCATTGCTCTTCCCCAGTAGCACACTGCCGTATGTACCATCTCCAAGCTGCTTCATTGTTGTGTACCGATTCATTTTTTATTTGATTATTTAGGTAGGCCCAGGTAAGGAATAAATATCTACAAGGGGTGATGGCTAAGATCCAGTGATATTAAATTAGAATTTTCTGAGTCTATACAAAAAATACACGTGAGCATTATATTTCTAGGTTATGAGTTCTTGGTTAAACTGTGAGTATAAAGAAGAGAGCGAGAAAATGGTGAAACAGCCATTCCAAATGAAACCTAAAAGTAAAAAAAAAAAAAAAAAATTTTTAGCGTAGAATATATTTAAAAGGTTCGAATCAAATAAAGGTTGAAATAGGGCATACTCCTGTATACGTATTATGCAACATTTCAGTAACTCTTAAAGTCAAAAGCCATAACAACTTAATTTGGCAACACACTACATTAGGTCTGGCCAACCTGTGGCTCTCCAGGTCTTGTGAAACTATGATTCACAGCATGCTTTGTCAGGCATCAGCTATGCTTTTGTTGTTATAGCATGCTGGGAGTTTCACAACACTTGGAGAGCCACAGGTTGGCCAGGCCTGCACTGAATAATAATCAGGACAAGTAGCGGGTTAGACCAATTAATGCTCAGTGGAAGGCAAGGAACTATTTGTTGGAATGGCAACAATCGGAGCATTATGTCAGGTGCCAGGGACAAAGCCATCCAGGGTGACTTTCTATATATATTTATCTAATATAAGATATACTCAAAAGTGCATAAAGAATGATGACAAAGACATCCATATTTAATCTCAGAAGTGAACAAAAGGACTTCTTACCAATTCTCTAAAATTATGTGGGCATCTACATCACCAACGCAGAAAGCAAACTTCTCTCCCCTGTATTTACTTGGGGAATCGAGTTTACAAATAAGTGTGAGGTTCCCAAGCCAGTAATCACAACCCTTCTGCAAGGGCTCTCCACACGTCTATAGGACATTATAGAATGTAAAAGTTTCAGTGAAATCCCATCTCTTCATCACTTTTAACACAGCATTGGGCCTAGTAGCTATGACCCAATTGCGCTAACTCATGTTTCAGATAATGGAACTTCACTGGCTGGACAAAGTTACATTATATGCCGATATCTCTTCTTTGCTCCTATCTTAAGTAACTTGACATCCACATAATCTTAAATTATCACTACTATTATATGTTATGTTACACTTTCTTCTTGCCAACACCACTGAAGTTTTTGAACTAGATCCAAGTTGTGATATCTTAATAATCTACCAGTAACTAAAACTTGAAGTTGTTTGTTACATGAAATGCACAAATGTAAACACATGGGAAAGACAACACAAATAAGTATATATGTACACTTACTGTAGTTATCTTTTGTTCAATTAATAAATGCTAATACAATATGTAACCTATATCACAGCAATCAATAAGCAATTAGCTTTTTTGTATTTAGCACAAATTAGACAATCAAAAATATGTGATCTGTTGCTAGTCTTAATGTAATGATAATAAGTAAACTCTTCTATGTAATTGGCTAAGCACCTTTTATAACATGTCACATAAGAAAAGAGAGTAATTATTATTTTAAAATAAGGTAAAACACCAAATATATATTTACATTTTTAGTCTCATATACAGTGCATCCAGAAAATATTCACAGCGCTTCACTTTTTCCACATTTTGTCATGTTACAGCCTTATTCCAAAATGGAATACATACATTTTTCCCCTCAAAATTCTACACACAATACCCTGTAATACCCCGGATTCAAGTCTGGGCTCTGGCTGGGCCACTCAAGGACATTCACAGAGTTGTCCTGAAGCCACTCCTTTGATATCTTGGCTGTATGCTTAGGGTCGTTATTATGAACTTGAGTGGGAAAAGTTTAGGAGAAGAAATCCTCACCCAAGACAGAGTAGAAAAACACCCAGATAAGCGGCTATAGGTTAGAAAAGGGATACGGGAATCAATAGTTGGATGCCTCTATATAAGGTTTAATGTAAAACGGCACTATGTTCACAAAACAATACCGGGAACAAGATGAAAGTAAAGATTCGGTTTATTAAACCAACAATGCACCACATAGAAAGACAAAATAAAGACGGCTAGCACTATGTGCTGGATATGTAGAATATAGCAATTTACAATATACAAAATAATGAGCAAGCACTATGTGCTGGATTTGTGCACACAATATATACCGAAATAATAAGCAAACATTATGTGCTGGATTTGTGCACACAACATAAACAAAATAATCGGAAAGCACCTTGTGCTGGTTAGATGCACACAATGAATACAGAATAATAAGCAAGCACTATGTTCTGGTTAGATGCACACAATGAATACAGAATAATAAGCAAGCACTATGTGCTGGATTTGTGCACACAATATAAACAAAATAATCAGAAAGCACCTTATGCTGGTTATATGCACACAATTTATACAGAATAATGAGCAAGCACTATGTGCTGGATTTATGCACACTATATATATCAAAATAATGAACAAGCACTATGTGCTGGATTTGTGCACATAAAATAAACAAAACAATAACCAAACATCTATAATAAGCAATGCAATAATACAGCAGAGGAAGGTGGTGGAAAAGGCAAGGCAGAGAGGGAGCAAGACGAATAGTACTACCAGGATGCAAGAGCAGAGGCACCGGCCAGGGTCCCTAGGACAGCAACAGGAAGCGGGGAGCGCAAGACAAGGGAGCTGCAACAGCTGTGAGAGAAACTATAACCCGCGCCAAGGGACAGACAGGGAGGGAAGAAGTAGCACGGCCGAGCCAATCAGGAGCCAGGAAGCGGACAAGCCTCCTGCACGTGCGCGCTGATGACGCAGCGCAAACTACGCAGGACAGGGGAGAGAGAGAGCGGCAGGCGCTGGATGCTTCCTGTCGCCCTGGCAATGACCGAAGACGCGACGGTGACGGAGAATCACCGCTACAACCTAACAGTCGTTGCCCTGCTGAAAGATGAACCGTCGCTCCAGTCTGAGGTCAAGAGTGCTCTGGAGCAGGTTTTAATCCAGGATGTCTCTGTACATTGCTGCATTCATCTTTCCCTCTATCCTGACTAGTCTCCCAGTTCCTGCCGCTGAAAAACATCCCCACAGCATGATGCTGCCACTACCATGCTTCACTGTATGGATGGTATTGGCCTGGTGATGAGCGGTTCCTGGTTTCCTCCAAACATAACGCCTGGCATTCAGATCAGAGAATTTTGTTTCTCATGAGATTCCTTCAGGTGCATTTTGGCAAACTCCAGGCGGGCTGCCATGTGCTTTTTATTAAGGAGTGGCTTCTGTCTGACCACTCTACCATACAGGCCTGATTGGTGGACTGCTGCAGAGATGGTTGTCCTTCTGTAACATAACAAAATGTGGAAAAAAATTAAGCGCAGTGAAAACTTTCCGGATACACTGTATTAACAAACTCTTCAAATACGGTAAGTGGAAGGGTTTACCGTGGACAGGTAAGACCATAATCAGAGTTTGAAATA
>WWET01002765.1:56499-68933 GCA_011038615.1 Limnodynastes dumerilii | reverse complement strand
AAATTTTTGTTCTTTGCATGCAAGAAGAATACTTTGCTTTTGCCTATTGCACAGATAATGACCAGCTTCCCTTTTATATTGTTATTTAGACTTGGACTGGAAAACCTCACCTTTTAACTATAACACAGTTTGCAACAGATGAAATTTGACTCCGCTGAACAAACATGGTTTTGCCCAGGAGTATCCTTCCTCTCTTATTTTCAAACTCTGAATGAATCTGGGTCTTCACTGAGAACGGTCATATTTAGAAAGCAATGCTCTCTCCCAGCCAGTTCCAAACTGGCTTGAAGAGACAAAGCAACCGATTCCCGGAGCACCGAAGATGGAGTTCCGAATGGTAAGTATAAATTTTACCACATGCATTTCCATAATCCTTACTCTAACCCTCCCTTCTCTGCAGTCTAATCATAAGAATCCCTTCCCCGCAGCGTAACCTAAGACTCACCTCCCCGTAGCCAAACCCTAAAACTCCCTCCCTGCGGCCTGACCCAAATCTACCCATTTCTGCAGCCTAAATCTGGACTCCCCTACCTGCATGCTGACCCTAACACCACCCTTCCTTGACCCCAACCATCCCTTCAACCAGAATCTAACGGTAAAAATCCCCGGAGAGATTACTCACCTCTCTGGTGGAATCTGCGGCGATAGGCCACAGGTCCGGTGGGCATCAGCTTCCAAAAAGAAATGTGTAAGTATGTCGATTATCATACTTACCCATTGAAAATCTTTTTTTTTTAAATGGCTATCTTTTAAAATGGATACAGGCGAAAATGAGATTTCTGCTGTCTCTATTTCCAAAACAACGGTTTCTGACATCAGACTTAAACGCTTTTTTTTGGCAATCAGCCAATTCAGATTTAAGAGCAACAGCGGTAAATGATATATTATTACCTGGTAATGTTATTTCCTCTACTCCTACATGTCAGCACACCTCCGGGTATTCATTCCCCTCTAGAGCTAGACAGGAAATAAAGAAGATTCCGCCTGTATATAAGCCTCCCATCTCTGGTTTCCAGTGTCTTCCTACTTCATAAAGCTTAAATACAAATCAATGTTAATCATCACAAACAAAATAATATAACAGGGCTGGGATGCGTGTGCTGACACGTAGGAGTAGAGGAAACAACAGGTAATAAAATATTTTTTCCTCTGCCTCTTGCCATGTCAGCACACCACCGGGTCATACCAAAGCAGTTTAGACCTCACTGAGTGGATACAACAAATTATAATAATGGCTATTTCTAATACTTCTTAGAAACTAATACCTTAGTACCAAATTCTGCATCCGCTGCAGACATTACATCTAATCTATAGTGTCTAGTAAAGGTATGTATGGAGGACCATCCTGCTGCATTACAAATTTGGACTGCGGAGGCTTCCTCCCTCTTTGCCCAGGATGAGGCTATAGCCCTGGATGAATGATTCTTAAATTGTTTGGGCCCTACCTGTTTTTTAGCCTCATAAGCTTTAACAATGCAGGTTCTTACCCACCTGGCTAAAGTATTTTTAGATTCTGGTCGAACCATTTTGGGCCCTTCAGTTAAGACAAATAACTGCTCTGTCTTTCTTATCGAGTTCTTTCAACATAAACGGTTAAAGCTCAAGATCCAGTGTGTGAAACCTCTCCTGCCTGCTCTGGTGTACTTGGATTCTGATAGAATGCAGATATGCAGATGTCTTGATTTGTGTGGAATTGAAACACTACTTTCGGCAGGAAAGCTGGGTTGGTCCTCAACACCACTTTATTCGCAAAAAAATTAAGATACGGCTCTTCTGCCCACAGTGCTTGTAGCTCAGAAATGAGCCCTGCAGGTGTAACTGCTATTAAGAAAAGTACCTTTTAGGTTTCCATACTTAACGAAACTTCAGCTAATGGTTCAAAAGGTGAGTCCATCAATGCTTCAAGTACAAGGTTCAGATCCCATGGTGCTAAGGGACTCTTAATTTTTGGTTTAACCTTATTAGTAGCTTGGAAAATTCTGGCAATGTACTTATTAGCCGCCAGTTCTGTATCTAGAACCACACTAAGAGCTGACACCTGTACTTTCAAGGAGCTAAATGACAGCCCCTTTTATAGCGATATCATGAACTAAAAAATTATTCACTTCGCACCATGAAATAAAAGTTCTCCATATTCTATGGTAAATATTACATGATGACTTTATCCTGGCTCTCAGCAGTGTTTCAATGACTTTGTCCAAAAATCCTTGTTTCCTTAGGTTTTGCATTTCAGTAGGCAGGTCAACCTTAAGGCTTCTGGACTCTGATGTGTCACCTGCCCTTGGGTCAGTAGATCTGTAAATGTTGGTAACATCCAGGGTCCTTCTATCGCCATCTGGGCTACTTTCGTGAACCATGGTCATCTGGGCCAGAATGACAGTACTGCTATTACAGTGGTAGGTTCGTTTACTAGTTTCCTGAGGACTCTCTGTATCATTGTGATAGATGGGAATATGTAAGGCCTTTGAAAATTCCAGGGAACTGACAGTGCATCTATTGCTAGTGTTTGCATTTCCCTATATCTTGAGAAATAATTCTCCACCTTCCTGTTGTTTATGAATGCCATCAGGTCCACCTGAGGCATACCCCACAGATCCACCAGCTGCTGGAAAACCATGTTGCTTAGTTCCCACTCTCCTTTTTCCTGCTATATAAATACCTCTTAGATCCAGTACATGGTTTTCCACCCAGGACATGAGTTTTTTTTTGTCTCTAACATAAGAGGAATACTCCTTGTACCTCCTTGTCTGTTTATATGTGCTACACCGGCCTTGTTGTCTGATTGTATCAACATAGACTGACCTTTCACTTGCCGCTGCAGTATTCTCAGGGCCTCGATGACCACTTTGAGTTCTCTTACATTTGAGTGCAGTTTCTAGGTCCTTCTTGGCCACGTATCTTGCACCATTTTCTTTCTGCAGATAGCTCCCAAGCCTAATGTGCTTGCGTCCGTGGTGACCACTACTGGTTGTTCCGGAGCAAATGACCTGCCTTTCTCCAGCCTCTTCTCCTCCAACTACCAGTTCAGTGATCTTCTTACTTCTGTTGTCAGTATTATCTTTTGACGGCCATTTTTGGGATTTTTGCCCCACTGCATCAGGAAGCATGACTGTAGTGGTCTCATATGAGCTTTTGCCCAGGGAATTAGCTCTAATGCTGCCGTCATTAACCCTAGGGCCTTCATGCAGTCTTCTGCTGTTACTCTCTGTCTGCTTGGAATCTCTCATATTTCTCTTAACAATTTCAATGTTCTTTCTTCTGTTAGATGGATTGTCATGTATGTGTGTTTATGATCACCCCTAGGTATTTTGCTTCCTTGCTTGGAACCAGCTGACTCTTAGGCATATTGATAAGCCATCCGTGGCCTTGCAAGGTTTGAATTACTCTCTTTGTATGTTGTTCTGCTTGCAGTCTTGAATATGCTGCAATCAAAATGTCGTCCAGATACGGCCATAGGTGTATTTTTTCCAAACTCAAGTTTTCTATCACTGGGATGAGGACTTTTGAAAATGTCCTGGGTGACGTTCCCAGCCCAAAGGAAAGCGAGGTGAACTGGAAATGTCTTCCATAGATCATGAATCTCAGGTATTTCTGGTGTTCCACGAAGATCGGTATGTGTATCCTTCAGGTCCACTGAAGTCAGGTACATGCCTTGTTGAATATTTGGAAGAATCGATCTTACAGACTCAATCTTGAATTTTTTTTTTACAATGATGAACTTGTTTAGGTTCCTTGGGTCCAGGATAGTCCTGTATCCTCCTGTTGCCTTTGGCACTATGAAAAAACGAGAGTAAAACCCTTTGAAGATCTCTGATTTCTTCACCTCTACTACCACTTGTTCATTTATCATAGAGTATAAGGTGTCTCTTAAGGTCGAATTTTCTTCTGCTTTCACTGGAGTAGGGGACTGGTCCTGGGAACTTCAGAAATTCTATCATGTAACCATGGGTTACAATTTCTTGTACCTTTTTGTCTTTGACTGATTGTTTCCAAACATCACAGAACTCTAGAAGCCTGCCTCCCACTGTCACCTCTGGGATGGCCTGCATGGCATCATTGGGACATCTGCTTGAGAGTTGTTCTGATGTCCTTTCCCCTTTGGCCATGAAAATTGGACCTGGATGAGAATGTGTGGCCTCTTCTATACCCCCTACCAGGTCTGTATAACTTCGCCTCTCTGTATTCAGAAAAGAACCTCTTGATGACGTATTCTGGTACCCTTTCTTTGCTCTCCCCTGCAGTAACCATGACGACTTCCCTCCTGAAATCTTGGAAATTATATCGTATAATTTCTGTCCAAAAAGAAATCTGCCTTGGACAGGTATAGTTAATAACTTATTTTAGAATGCGTATCTGCTAACCATGGCTGGAGCCATAGGGCTCTTCTTGTCACCGCTGCCGTTGCTCCCGCTCTTGATGCTAGCCTCACGGAGTCCATTGACGCCTCGCACAGGAACTCCACTGCTAATTGAATATTTTAGACTTGTTTTAACAGATCAGCCAGCTTAATGCTGTCCAACAAGTCACTTTCCAATGAGTTGCACCAGTTTCTTAGGACTCTAGATGTTATGGCAGTTGCGGCCGCTGGTTTTAGTGCTGCCCAGGAGTGTTGCTTTATCAATCCCATCTTCTTATCCATGGAGTTCTTGAACACGGCAACATCCTCTAAGGACAAGGTAGTGTTTTTAGATATCCATGCGATAGCCGGATCTATTTTTGGCGCCTCATCCCACTTTTTCACATCGTCCTGTGGTAATGAGTATAATTTAATCATCCTGCTGGTTGAAGACAGCTTTCTATCGGGATGCCTCCATTCTTCCATCACCAAGTCCTTTAATACTTGTGATAGCGGAAACATCCTGCTTTTCCTTTTCGCCTCCTTAAACAATAAGTCTTGAAGCTTCGCCTCCTCTTTGCTTTCCTTTATATTAAGGGACTTGTGGATCAGTTTGAGCAAGTTGTCCACTAATTTGATATTAACTGTCTCCTCCTTTGGGGAGGTACCAGACGCTTCATCTGAGACATAAGATATAACAGACATTGTGGCCCCTTGTTCTATATCAGACACATCACTTGCGACTGGTCAAGGTCCTTTGAGAGGTAACTTCTTTAGGTCCTCTTTCGTGACAAACGTGTCACTCAAAGCTGATTTCATTAGGTTTACCAATTCTAACATATGAGCTGATGGCTGCTGCTGTTGTTTTTCAGCACATGCCGCACAGTTTAAGCCTACGGAATCCTCTGTTAATTGTTTGTCACATGATGAACATTTTTCTAGATGCTTCCTTTTATATTTAGACTTAAATTCTGTCTTCTCATTACTTGTCTCCAACCTATCAAAAAAAACTAACTAACTAATCTAGCTAGGCCAAAGACAGTACAACATAATGTTATAATAGGGCTTACCCCAACCTCCTTTGTTGGGACTGTTTTTCCTCCATTACTTCATGCAGTGACATGATATAATATTCAGCACACTAAAATAGCAGAGGTAACCATATTTGAAGTATGCCATAATGAATCAAATCCCAGGGTAATATTAGTAATTAACCACAATGCATCCATAAATAACCATCTGTAGCTTTAAGGGAGGCTTGAGAAAGCATTTGTTCTACCTTAGTATAGTACATTGCTATCAGGCACCCAACTCCACTGCCAGTAATCTGAACAGTAGTCCTGTTGATAGCGATGCACTCCCGTGTATACCATACACATGGGTCAACAGGCATAACACAGCGCTTAAACGCTGTCGTGCCACTGTCGTCACTTCCTGGCCTGCTGCGATGTGCGGCTACAGGAAAATGGCGGCGCCCATCCACGAGGACACCGCTGCAGCATTGTACTAAACTCCCTATCCGCCCTCGGTATAATAGAGGCAGGTATTAGGAGGTGCGCGCCTGAAGGCGCGAGAGGCTGGTCACATACCTCAGCTCCCTGCCTAACTGCCGCAGCACCGGCAGGGAGACTGACATCGGGACGGAGAGTCGGGGACCCAAGGTAAGCCCTATCTATTCCTCTCTAGCTCCACACAGGAAATAAAAAATACACTGGAAACCGGAGGTGGGAGGTTTATATACAGTCGTCTTCTTTATTTCCTGTCTGGCTCTAGAGAGGAATGAATACCCGGTGGTGTGCTGAAATGGCAGGAGGCAGAGGAAAAGAGCATATTTGCACTTCTGCAAATGTTGCACAGCATGGGATGCAAATTTAAAATAGGGAGTCAGACTTTCGGTTTCGGCGCCCATGTAGAAGGACGTAGGATCATCTTGCTCCGTCGCCCTTACTGCCCTAGCGCGTTTAATCCAGCCATCGGGGTTTTGAAAGGTGCTCTGCCGGTCCCTGTGTCTGCCCCCCCCTGTGTCAGACCGTTTTCTGGCATCCTCAATGTCGTCCCGCTCCCAGAGAAACAAAACGGAAAAGAGCAAGCAGGCTTCCAAGATGGCGGCCGCAAGTAAACCATCGCTAACGGAGGCTCCAGCTCTCCCTGCCACTGAGGAGGAAGGTGATTTCCCCCCACTGAGGCACTCCCTGTGTGATCCTAATCCTGCCAGCCCTATTACTTATGATGATGTTGTCAGAGCCATCAATGCCACCATGGGGCCTTTAATGCAGGCACAGGCAGCAAAATTTACTGAGGCAGTTAACGCTTTGGGGAAAAAGCTGCAGCAAATCTCACATACAGTTCTGGAAATGGAGCACAGAGTTGGGGAGTTATTTGAAGATGTGACCACTCTTAAAAAGCAAAAGCAGCACTCTGGGCCAAAATGGATGACCTGGAAAACAGGTCCCGGCGCAATAACTTACGCCTTATTGGCCTACCTGAGTCACTAAAGGGACAATCACTAATGGACTTCCTAATACTTACCTTACCTACGTAAGTAGACGCGCAGGAAAGCGGTAAAGATCTCATTGTGGAACGAGCACACCGCTTGGGGCCCTTACGTGATGACCTAACAACCCGACCTAGGCTGGTGATATTTTGATGTCTCAACTACGCTCACAAGGCAACGCTATGGGCAGCCAGCAGAAAGAACCCAATGCTTTCATGGGAATGACACAAACTCCGTATTTTCCAGGACTACTCGCCTGATGTGTTCAGGGCCCGAAAAGAATTTTCTGACGTCTGCTGATCAAAAAAGTACAAAGGTTTGCTCTTCTCTATCCTGCACGTCTTCGGGTTTTCTCGGGAGACTCTTACAAAGATTTCTCTTCTGCTACTGAAGCCAAAAGATTCCTGATGGGTGCTACCCAGGAGAGTACTTGACCACTCCAGAAGTAGATGCATTCTGGGGGATTAAAATTGCCAGCAAGTCTCAGACCTGCTTCACTGGGAGACTGCAAGAGGAAGAACCTGCGTCTCATATCACATATGATGGTCCATTTGGACTTGTGCTACCATATTTGTCTTATTTGACTTATTGGAACTTTTGACAATTTTTTTTTTTCACTCAGTGGACTTTTCACATTATTGCACTTAGCCCGTTGCGGGAGTTGGGGGATAGACACCTATAAGGGATCTATGTTAGTTTCCTATTTATCCCTGTAAGTGATCGGGGGAGGGGGAGGGGTGGCGTGAGCTACTGTGACTTAGTGATAGATTTAGCTCCTCTATACCCCAGAAGTTGTAATTTCTAAAGCTGAGGCTTTGATAAAGAGACGGCTCTCTTTATTTCGTTCACTATTGTTATGAAGTTATCTGGTTTTTTTTGTTTGTAGATTTTGTTGTATGTACCGACTGTCAGCTCTTTTATCTGCGCAATTACTGTTCCTTATGCCAACTATGAATGATGGGAAAGAAAGGGTTTGTCTCAATATTGCCTATACAGGTGTTTAAGCATCTATGTCTTACCTTAAGGTAGCCACCTGGAATGTGGGTGGTATACATTCCCCAATGAAACGCCAAAAAATGCTTGCATACCTGAGGATACTGCATCTAGATCTTATATTTGTTCAAGAAACCCAGTTAGTTGCTGAAGAGGCTGCTAAATTAAATACACAGGGCTTTCAGGTTTTAGCTTCGGCCCCATTCAATTCTAAAGCGAGGGGAGTAATTATACTTTTACGTAGAGGGGTGCCATTCAAAATACACTCTCAACTGCTTGATAAAGAGGGAAGATATATTGTACTAGAAGTCACCATTAATAGGAGAAGGTGGGTTCTATCACAAACCGCGGCAGACGCCGCACTTACCTGTGCCCTGGTTCCCTGTCTGTACCATTCTCCCGGCGCACGGGTCCTCGCAGCCGTCGGAGACTGTCACTGAAACAGTGACAGCCTCAGGCATACTCACCAGTCTGGACGCGGCGTTCTCCACGTGGATTCTGGCGGCAAAGCGCGGTGGTGCTCTGATCCATGGGCGCGGCCATCTTGGACTGGTCACAACTGGCCCACTTCAGGTTTCCAGCATGGATGTGGATTCTCAGGATCCAGGCTCAGTTTTTTGACAGTGAGGTGGAACGAGCCTCCTTGCATACAGCGTGTAAACATGGTGGGAGATGGGACATACAAAAGGAAAGTTGTACTGCATCAACCTGTAATAATATACAAATAATTGTTCAAGACAAGACAAGTTTTTTGCTACTCAGTTTGATATTAAACATTTAGGAAAAGGAAAAAAGGGAAAAAGAACCTTTAGCTATGGTTAAGACAGGAAAAACTGTTCTAAGAGCAAAATGACAAAATGGAGAGTCTTTAAAACATAATTGTTAAAATATTTCATCTTTAATGATTTAATTTAAAACATAGGGCATGCGTAGTAGAACATATCGGAAAATTGTGAATGCAGCCGGAGCTCTGCATTCGGCCCAGGGTCACCATACACCCCATTCTAATACTCTTCTCCCTTCCGGGTAGTAACTTTCCCTCACTACCTTAGCCGATGTGAAGGGACCCGTTGCATAAATTAGAGACTTGTATATACAAGAAGTTAGACAACCGGCTGCATCATTCAACACGAATACCAGATCAGATGAGCTGTATAGTCTTGACCACCTGACCCTCGTATCACTTGGAATGTAAATTTCTCAAAGGTGCTAAGACATATTGAAATTGTATAGTAAGGACTTATGTATAATTCTCATTTTGCACTGGCACCATTTTCTGTAAGGTAGGGTCCTTCTGATCAGGAGTCTCGTACATGCGAGGAAAGACCACTAACAGGATAACACATTAATCTACTATTGGGACTTTGCTGCAGAGTTCTGGATTCAGTGACTGGACTTCTGGAACCAGCCCTGTGTAAATAAATTGGAAACTCTTCTGGCTGGGTTTATGAAACAACAGTGATACTGATTACTGCTTAGCACCCCCACTAAAAACACACAGTTATTTGACCATTTTTTATAAACTGGTTGATGAGACATAACAATCGATCCCCGGAGCACCGAACACTGTGGTCCGATAGGTAAGTATAAAAACTACCTCAACCCTTTCCCTAATTCTAACCCTAACCCCCCCTTCCATTACCTTATTCCTAACCCTCCATTCCCTGCTGCCTGACCTTAATTCTGCCATAACCCCGCAGCCTGACCCTAACCCTCCTTTCCTTGGAGCCTGACCCTAACTTTCCTTTCTCTCTAGCCTGACCTTAGTCCTCCCTTCTCTATAGCCTAACCCTAAGACCCCCCCTCCCCACAGCCTGACCCTAACCTTACCCTTCTATGGCCCTAACCCTCCCTTCCTAAGTGCCTAACCCTAACCACCCCAAGACTAAACGTCCCCAGAGAGGTTACTCAGCTCTCCGGAGCTAGCATCTCTAATTTATCCAATGGGGCCCTTCACATCGGTTAGGGTAGTGAGGGAAAGTTAATACCCTTTCTTTAATTAAGACTCTCCAGAAGATCCTAGCGTGGAGTCATCATGTCATATGGCTGGAAATAAGAATACAGAAATGTAAGTATTAACACTATTTAATCTTTACAATTAACACAGGAAAACATTTGTATAAACATTAAAATTATGAGGGACAGTTTAAATTACTTATGAGGACACATCAATTTAGTATAAAAAAGGTGGACATTTAAATTAAAATAACACAAATAGAACAACTTAAAACTTACTATGTAACAATAAGGGACATTGGGCCTGATCCAGACCTATGCTCATGAAACGCCCTTGTGCATAGCGTATTTACGCTAGCGTACCTACGAAGCAGTCCTCTAGGCACTCCCCTTGGGCGTCCGTATTTATGCCGCCTTATGCCAATCAAGCCCTACACTAACTTTTATGAGCGTAACGGCGAGCGTCCGTAGGCTCCTTGCGTAGTTACGATGCTTAGCACGCCAATACTGTATGATTTAAATGCTTCACCCCGCCCTCAAAGTGTAATTACGGGTTTCGTATGGCTGGCACACCCATTCAAGCATTGTTACGAAGCTGGCACGCTCAAGGCCCATACGCTCAGAATTTCGTTGCGTAACATCTGCCCCGCATATGCGCAGTAAGTAGAAATGGCCGGTTTTATGCTTATGTAAAGCGTAAAAATGCTCCCGGGCGTAGGTCTGGATCAAGCCCATTATCCTGGTGTCACCTGGAGATCCGTTGCTATTCAAGATAAATAGGGGGGAGGGATAGCCTTCTGTTCACATGCTTGAAAAAGTCCCAATCCCGGGACGAAACACGTTGCAAAACGGACTGTGCATACAGTTTTTTATCCTTGTAGGGCGAGACGCACATCGGTACCTCTTACATTATCTGCATCTTACAGTGGAGAGAGCTATTGTACCACTTTGACGATTGAAGAGGTGTCTCCTGAGGTAAGTTTGGCTCTAAATTTAAAAACATATATATGTGACCCAACATTGGGACTCTCATTGTTAGAGTTAGGACCACCATATGCAGAAAGGCCTTGACGGTGGCTGGTGGCTTATCACATATTTGAGCAAATATGTGTAACGGACATTTCTGTGTTTTATTTTACAGACAGGACTGTATAGTCTGTTACTGGTTTATGGCAGTGTTGCTGGGGCTATTTTTCCCTTTTTTTCTGTGGCTAGCAGATTAACCCCCTGCCTTTCATGCACCTGTTTACATTTACTTATAAATTGATTGAGCAACTTCCATTCTGTGTTTGTACTGTTTGTGGGCATGTCTGGGAGCAGCAGCTGAGAGGGGGAGTTGTTCCACAGCGGCCATTTTGGAGACTGTAAGGCGTATCTCCTGAGGTAAGTTTGGCTCTCAATTTAAAAACATATATATGTGACCCAACATTGGAACTCTCATTGTTAGAGTTAGGACCACCATATGCAGAAAGGCCTTGATGGTGGCTGGAGGCTTATCACAAATTTGCGCAAATACGTGTATTTATTTAACAGATAGAACAATATAGTCTGTTATGGGTTTATGGTAGTGTTGTTGGGGCTATTATTCCCTTTGTTTCTGTGGCTAGCAGATTAACCCCTGCCTTTCATACACTTCCGGTCTAAAAGACTGCATATATGCAATCTATGTATCGAAACGATACGCAGATTACGTACAATAGCTACTACGCATGCGCCGTAGCTACTGTTTATTGAACTACGTCCGTCTATGGAAGACAGACGTAGTTATGGATCCGGCCCAAGGACCCATATTCACACCTAAGAAGCAGACTTTTCTTAGGTGCATATCCTTAGTCAAGGACCTACTATGCATGCGTAATAGGTCTTTTACGTATTTTAAGTAGAAAGAGGCAGCGTAATGTCACCTCGGAAGGGATTAGATAGAACATAGTTGCCTACTTTTGAATAATCATTTCAGATAGAAAAGTAAAAAGCATAGGGGTGGCCCCTGCATTGCCAGGAAGAGGTCCTTGCGTCGCCAGGGGGCGGTCCCTGCGTTGCCAGTGTTTGTGTATGGTTGTCCTGCAAAGTAATCACTTACACATTTCAAAAGTCAAATATTTCTAGTTGGTGTGAGTTTAAATAATGTAATAAATATCTACAACAGCCTTTGTATGTATTAGATGTTTTTATGTATTCTCCACACCTTCCTCCTACTCCCATTCTCCAGACTTCCCCTGTATTTTCCAGACTTCCCCATAAGCCCCTGTGTATTCTCCAGACTTCCCCATACTCTCCTGTGTATTCTCCAGACTTCCCCATACTCCCCTGTATTCTTCAGACTTCCCCATACTCCTCTGTGTATTCTCCAGACTTCCCCATACTCCCCTGTATTCTCCAGACTTCCCCATACTACCCTATATTCCCCAGACTTTCCCATGCTCCCCTGTGTATTTTCCAGACTTCCCCATACTCCCCTGTATTCTCCAGACTTCCCCATAGTCCCCTGTATTTTCCAGACTTCCCCATACTCCCCTGTGTATTCTCCAGACTTCACCATACTCCCCTGTATTCTCCAGACTTCCCCATACTCCCCTGTGTTTTCACTAGACTTCCCCATATGCCCCTGTATTCTCCAGACTTCCCCATACTCTCCTGTGTATTCTCCAGACTTCC
>WWET01002765.1:27526-47386 GCA_011038615.1 Limnodynastes dumerilii | reverse complement strand
TCCCTTAAAAAGTGGAAGGCACATATAGAAACCGTTGTAATTTCTACACCGTTCACCTGATTTGGATGTAAATAAATTAAAGCTGAAAGTCTGCAGTTAAAACACATCTTCTTTGTTTCATTGTGGTGGTGTATAGAGCCCAAAATATGAGAGCTGTGTCTATGTCCCAATATTTATGCACCTGACTGTACATTGTACATGAATTAAGTGACAAACTTTGAGGTCAGTTAGCTATGTTTGCAAGTCATATATATTTATGAAATCAAGAATAAGGGGTTACCTGCTACAATTTAAGGATCCAGACTTAAGTGCTTGTTACGTTGCATAGCGTATTTTCTATGCACTCCCCTAAGCACTCCCCTTGCTCGTACGTACTTTGGCCATTTTACGCTTGCCAAACCCTACCTTAACTTTTCGAAGTGTAACTAATGACGTATGTAAAGGCTTCACATACGTAACTGCCAAAGCATGCCCATACTGCACGATTTAAATGCCTCACCCTGCCTCTGAAGCGTATTTACGGTTATCGTATGGTTGTCATGCCCCTTTGTTCGTAGCTACACTGTTGACACTAGGCTGATACGTACGTTCAGAGTTACGTGGCATAACATCTGCCACGCGCATGCGCAGTAAATACTAATGTCCGATTTTATGTTAGCGACTAGCGTAAAATCGCTCGCGTACGTAGTTTAGGATCTGGCCCATAATTACGAATTCAAAAAGAAAGGTTATAGAGAGTATACAAACAGTTTGCTATATGACATTAGTATAAAATAAAATCCTAGCAGTTTAAGCCATTAAATTGATTGGCATGATTCAAATGTTAGCTAATCCGACCTAGATCCGAGTTACAATAAAGAGTATGTCAGAGAAAAGCCAATTAAAACCTAGACAATTTGAAAAAAAGACCTGGATTACGTTTGGCATTTGGCCAAAACCATTTTAAAAGATTTTACATTTGGGTGGGTAGATTAAGATAGAGATAGATAGATAGATAGATAGATAGATAGATAGATAGATAGATAGATAGATAGATAATTTCTATTGTTACCTATTACTCTATACTAACAGATAACCTTCTTTAATTTGCATGATCAATTGTTTGACATTCAAATTTGAATGTATAGGGAGACTTCAAATGGTAGAAATAGTTAACAAGCATGTCTTTAAAGAAAAATATATGACATGCAATATTGTTTGCACCTTAGTCAATATCAATTAATTGTTCATGCACTACAGAAAATTAGGCTGACATTACTAAGCAAGCTTGGATAAGGAAATCCAACTGTGAACAGACTGCCGTCGCGACTTAGTGACACACTAAACAGTAATCGCTTTACGTAAGATTAGAGAGATATTACCTGAAGGTCAAATAAAGGACAATAGTAACTGTCATTGTAAATACATCAAAAACATTTTTTCTTTAAAGCTAAATTAGCAATAGTCTTAATACCATCTCTTTATATTATGTTTTATATTCAAAGGGTTTTTGTCTCACTCTTAGGCTCATTCATTTTGAAAATTATTGAGGCAAAAATAATTTCCAGAATGAAACAATGATTGAAGGCATATGACTACCTAGCTTGCAAAGTATTCTTAATTAGTAAGAATACTTCCAGCATAGTGGATGCAGAGCACATATGTGAATGTTATTATTTGTACTACTTCTGATTCCATCTATGATTCTGAAACTGAAAAGAGAGGAATGCTTCACAAATAGGAATAACTCATGAATAAAAACAATATACACATATATTATCTAAAAGGGATTGCAATTTTACATTTTATATCTCTAATAGCAACATAATAGTGCCAAATGGAATAGGTAATAAAAGGTAATAGATCCAAAAAATGGGCAACATAGGACCTAGAAAAACACATTGGGCCTGATCCAGACTTAAGATCGTTTTACTTATGTATGTGTACCTAAGTTATGCACTTCTAAGGAGACATGGGTAGACAAAAGAGCTTAAGTAAAAAAACAAATATTTTATTCCAATATAGTGATGTTCAAAGAAGTCATGATAAAACTTTAAGAAAATCAACTGGAGAGTTTGCATGTCCTACCCCTGTAATAAATAGATGTATATATGGCAGCAGGATGTAAAAGGGTACCCAATCTGCTCTATTCTGACTATTAGGGTTCAGGCTGATGCTTCAACAATGCAGAATGATGATCCCCAAAAAAATCCACATGCACATGCAACGTGTTTCAGCTCTTTATGAACTTTCCTCAGATGCGCCTAGAGACAGTAACTCAATTTGGTGTATAACCTTTCTTCACTACAATTTTACATGTGATTGGATAACATCACCCACACCCAGCTGCAACTTGTATATGAGCACTAAATAGGGTTTTTCTTTTTGCTGAAATAAAAAAAAATAATAACCTAACTAAATTGTATCCATTAGTAGCAGAACAAGGGGAAGAGAAATGCAAAAAGGGGGCACTCGCCATAGTTAACCATAATATAGTTACAGTTACCACACCATGTGTGACTGACACATTTGAGAGCCCTGAAGCAGCGCACAGACATAAAAAGGCAGAACAAAGCTTAGCTTTAAAGGCTACTGGAAAATACCAGCAAAGTGACCTAGGGGGGAAATTTAATTGAGCAAATTTACATTGCAGATGTTATCTCGTCCGAGAGGTGCGCATTCAAATCTGCGAATTTCGGCTACCGTAATAGACATTGTTGTACCTGTATATATACAGGTTACAACGATGTTCCAGTTATCTACTGCTTGTCTTATTGTTCCAAGTTCATTGGCTCATATTGCCATATTTACATTGCCCCATGGAGTGATGAGTCATTGAAAAGCATTCTGTGCATTCGATTTCTGTTCAGAGAGTAATAGTCATGTGTCATGTGGATGTGTTTTCAATGATCAGGTTTTTCTTTTTTTCATTTTTAATTAGCATTAGGTCAAATTAGATCCAAAGCAAAAGGTAATTTTCAGGTCCATAACTAGTGGTTTGTGATAAGAGCAGTCACCCAGGATGAAATGTGATAATAATAATTAATCTGTATGAAAATTCATGTAACCCAGCTTCGAGGCTATTTATCAAGAAAGCTTATTTTTATTTTTTTACAGCTTTCTCTTTGTATGTGTACGGAAAACATGTTTGGTAGTAGCATAATTTATTATTTTAGATGAACATGGAAATGCAGAACAAGCAATAGTATTTTGACCCACCTGTTGCAATGAATGTATTGCTTTGCATTGAAGTTTGTGTTTTTACAGTACACATACAAAGAGAAAGTTTTCACACTTGGAATATGTAAAGAAAAGCTACCTAATAATTTTTGGCCCATTTTAAAGGCCCAGAAAATCTATGATATATCATATATACCAGTTATTCAGTTATGAGGTAGATGAACTATACTGCTAAACATGAAATGTAACATTGACTATATCAACCTATCAGATTATAGCTTTTATATGCTAGAATACACTATGTGTGTGGTTCTACACAGATTTGTCCCTATGTAAAGGTAGGTGGGTAAGTATGTCATAACCATAAAACATATGCAAAGAATTAACCCTGCATCTTTGTCTCAGCAAATCCTGTCTACCTATGTCACATAGCTCCACACCACCTACATAAACAAGATTTACAGTTAGGTTTTTTTTTTTAATAAATATAGTAACTTCAGCCCAGAGTAAAAAAAAATGGTCTGAGATTTAACACGACACAGTTCACATAAACATCCATGACATTAAATGCAGTTGTGCCTAAATACAATGTACAGTTTGTGTACAGCTGGGGTACACACACATCATGGCATCTATCAGAAATACGTTTGGCCCTAGAGCTCAATACGCCATCGTCCGTTACACCTCACCTGCACGTGAAATCGGGGTATCTGCGCGTCTGTTTATTTTGCGGGGAATCACGTGATTTGCTCCTCGGTTTCCCCGGTCTCTCGGAGTGTGTGAGAGCCGTCTCTGTGGTAACAGCTGTCAGTGTTTGGTGGGAGGGCCCGATCCGACGACGTGTATGATGACGTCACAGGTATGGGAAGCTGGAAACGAAAGGGCCGAATGAATGCAAAAGACTGATACTTCTGGTCTGGGCAGTAGGCGCCGTGACGGATCAATTCACAGCCCTGGGAAGGAGCTAAATAGTGACCATGACTACTGGTGACAAACGAGCTTCCCCTTATATATCATAGCAGCAGCTCCTTGCATTACAGTACTCCCAAACACATATATAATACAATTGGACTGGGGGGATTACAGGGGATATGGGAAGGACTATGGTACTACAATGGGACAATACATACCCGTTTTCCCTCCTCCTAAAAACAGGTAGAAATACAATAACGCCATTCTGAGATATATATATATTAATAATTTTAATACAATTGTCCAACAATGGTGTTATTGTAGTTATATCTGTTATTAGGGGGAGGGAAAGGGGGGTGATGAGACTGCTAGAATGCACATATATGCATGTAATAAAAAAAAAAGAAAGAAAGAAAGAAAAACGTTAACTATTATTATTAATCTTTTATAAGTAATAAATAAGACCACCCAGCGAAGAACAGAGAGGACCATGTTTCTGATTACCACGAACAGCACACTTATAAGGTTGTCGCTGTTATGTGAAGAGGAATCGCTGATGAGATTAGGTAAGTTTTATAAATATGGAAAGGCAGAGTAACTGCTAAAATATGAAGCAAACAGCTGTTTCACACCAGAGGCACCTGACCTACAAGAGAATTTACAGGTAAGTGGAACTTTGAATTCAATGAATATTGGTGGTGTTTTTCGTATTACACTAGGGCCCGTCTCTTCTTATTTTTTTCTATGATATACACCTCCGGGGAGTTAAAGAAGCCAAGGGGTTGCAATCATCATTGGATTTATGAAAGAAACCATCCATCAGTCACTAACATCAAAAACGTGTACGGCGAATAGGACTATTCTGTGACAACGACAAGATAAACCTCTTTATTATAGTCGCGAAGACTCTTTAGTATATTTTATTATATTTCCTAAAGACTTCTTTAAGAAAAGGAACTATTGTGATCAGCCTCTAGTTTTGGCCCTGCTTCTATGTGTAAGCAGCGATGGTGTTGGTAGTGTTTGGAGACAGAGAAGGAAACACTTCCCGCATAGAATACTGGAACCTGGGGATTCCAAAAAGGAAAGGTAATTTGTGGGCATACGCTGTATTGAAAAACACCCACATTTTTTTATTCTGGTTCTGGCCCATGATAAGTAAGATAGCTGTACAAGGTGTATATGTTATATGTAGGACATATTTATAATTTATATGTACTAGATATGTAAAGAGTGTATATGTGATATGTACAAGATACGTAAGAGATATGAATATATGTTGAAGATGTGTATGTGATATGTACAAGGTATTTATCTAATATGTGTGAGATATGTAGAAGGTATATACAGGATTTGTAGGAGGTATATAGCAGGTATATGGTGTATATAGGAGGTATGTGCAAGAAATATGATGTGTAGGTGATATGTAGGAGATATGTATGAGGTAAGTAGGACTCTTGGTGGGAACACACTATTAGTTCCTGCTTTTGTTACACAGAAACTTCTCTGGATATTTGTGGTAGGAGAGGTGGTGAACGAGCACAAGAACATGCATATGAGGAAGTAGTTGGTTATTATGCAAAAGCAATCTTTCAGCGAGATAAACTCGAAATAACTGCTGTCTCTCACATGTGACCTTTCTTGGTATCCACAGCCTGCTTGCCACTTCTGCTGGGATCTGACAGTTCACAGAAATCCACATTTTTTTTTATTGAGTGCACTGAAATTATCCCCTAAATGCTGAACCTTGAATCATTTTGGTTCCTTTAGATGACTGGTAATTTTGATTTGGGGTGCTCTTGTTTTAATAAGTAGAACTGCAGTAAATACATCATAGAAGATGAGTGCTCTGTGACAAGATCTGCCATGACAAGATTTGCCAATCTCCAGGTTACGGATCTCTGGATGAGCACCTACCTCTCACTCACGGACTATTCTAACTATCCCTAGACTGATGTAGTAGATTATGGAGTGGGTTCCTGGGTTACATAGGTTTAGTGGAGACACAAATCAGAGCAGACATTAGAGATTTGTCAGTGGGGGAGTTATGATTCCAGCAGATGGCTTTACTGTCACTAAGCTGTTTCCAATAGTGATCATTTCTGTATTACATCGCATCATGTAGTGAAGAAAAGGATGCCTTAAGTTTTACGCTCCCAGGACCGTATTCACACCTAAGAAGCAGACGCTTCTTAGGTGCAGAATCTTAGTAAATGACCAGTTAGGTATGCAGATTGGCACAGTGCAGTCTATAAAGACCACACGGAGTGTTTTAAATAGAAAGAGGTGGCGTAATGCCGCCTCGGGGTGTGATTAGGTAGAAGGGGGGGAGGGATTTAGATTAGCCAGGGAGGGTTGGGGGAGACGGGGAGAGGCAATGTGAGGACATTGCTTGGAGAGATAAGGTAGCCCTATGGCACTTGTAAGATCTATCCGCACCTAACTCACCCGGATCTGTGACTACAGTCCCCAGCAGCTACATTAATGCCCCTAAAGTGGCTCCCAATATACCCCATAGTGATTTACAGTGTTTGTTGGAGCCCTGGCAATAGAGGGCACTCACATTTTACAGATTGAATGTAGTCATTAATGTTGATGTTCTGCCCTCTCCGCAGTAAGCCGTAGCATTTAGGACAATGTTAAGATGTCCATTGAGTCCCAATTTTATATATATTGCATTATATATTCATCATTTTAACACCATTTGATATTTATTTAAATAAAACGTTAAGTCAAAAGCAAAGAGTGAGGAGAAGCAGCAGGTCAGAGCTGATATGAGAGAAGGAAGGATCTTTTCCAAGACAGACGGTTTGCTGTAAATCATTGATAAAGTTTGTGTGAGACCATGTTATAATATAGACAATTATATGCATAGAAAAGTTCAAGGTGTGGGACAAGACTTCATTTTGCTGAAGCTTATTAGACAGTGTATAAGAAGTGCATTGTGGGTAATTTGTGGGGATGTAAGTGAGAGTGAGTGTAGTGTAATTGGTGTGGACAATAATGAAACTATTTATTATAGAATAAGAGGTCCTAAAAAAAGATAGAAAGTGCTTCTTCCCACTTACCACAGCCCCTAACCTTCATAATGGGGTAGGGCAGTTCCGTTTCTAGACCTAGCAGAGCCCAGGGCGGGAAAAAATTTGAGCCCCCTCAAAAAAAAAAGAGTAATGATCCAGCCTTTTACTTTCATCCACTTGTTTGTGCCCAGTCAACCACTTCTGCCAATTGTGTGCCCAGCCTCTATTTGTACCCCTATATGTGCCCAGCCTCCATATGTGCCCCTTATATGTGTCCAATCTCCTTTTGTGCCCCTTAAATATATCAGCCTCCTTTTGTACCCCCTTTATAAGTGTCAGCCTTCTTTAGTGACCTCTTTATAAGTGTCAGACTCTTTTTGTGCCCTATTTATGTGTATCAGCCTCCTTTTGTGCCCTTTTTATGTGTCAACCTCTTTTTGTGTCCCCTTTAAATCTGTCAGCCTCCTTTATTGCCTCCTTATATTATTTACTTTTTTTATTAAAATCCTAAAGTAATTTACCTTTCTCTATCTTCTCCCTTGTGCTCCTTCCTCTGTGGTACAGATGAACAGTACTGGCTCCTACGGGAGCCCTGTAGGACCAAATCTATTTCCATGAATAAAGCTACCACATTTTTCAATGGAAATGATTTGGTACTCAAGGGCTCTGAAGTCTGTATGAGCCGCTGTCTATGTGACCACGGCCCGGGGGAGGGCTGCATGACCTAAAGGGGGCTGCCCTACTGGACGCCCCCCTTTAAAACATCTATAAATGGCTCACTCGCCCCTAGAAACGGCCCTGGGGTAGGAGATAAGGGATTTATAATGGAATGTGATGTAGGCTTAAATGATAGATAGATGTACTAAACTTTGTCACCAGCAGATGGTGTGCTGCCCACATTTATACAGTGATGTGACCTCAGAGCATGAAATTCGGGGTCCAGAGCCACATAGATTCCAGGACAGTGTAACCCTGTAACTGCCGTCACTTGTGGCCACAAGAAAGGAGAAACCACCCAGCTTTCCTGATGTTTTATACCACTTCCTGTTATGCGTTCAGTGATGTCTGCCAATTAGTGGGCAAGATATATATTATATATTAGTGTAACAGCTACCAGAGAGGAGGAAAAAGGGGGTATTGGGGAGAGCTATAGAATAATTACAATAACACCAGAAATTCCGCTCTGACAGTAAATATAACAAACTGCTGGCACGCATTCAGAAAATGGGCTGATGGAGACATATGAAGTTTACTTGGATTGACATGTAAATAGCAGGTTTGTAAATAGAGCCCATGGAGACTGAGCTTGCAGAAAACTTCAGATTGATGACTAACTATATAGAGTACAATGGTATATTTACAAGACAGAGGAGAACTTCGCCTCTCTGTGGGAGATGGTGACTCCGGACCGTATTCACAGATCTGTTTTCACGTGGAGGTGTGTGCGTATATTTAGGATCGGATGAACTGCGCATGCGTAGTAACTTTTATTTATGGAATTTATGTAGAATATACGCACGTAAGTGCTTTAGGCACTGACATGTGAATCGCAATTGGGGACATACGTACGGAGGGGTGCGGTTAGATAGATATGCGTGTTCGCACTTTGATTGGCTAGAGGAGGATGGCATTTTGCAAAGAAAGGTGTAATAGGATACGAGGCCATGAATATAAACTGGAGGGTGGTAGATTCAGAGGAAATGTTCGGAAAATTGACTTCAGTGAAAGGGTGATAGATAAGTGGAATAGCCTCCCATGTGAGGTGGTTGAGAGTTACACAGTAGAACAGTTTAAATATGCTTGGGATAAATATAATGATATCCTAAATTTCAAACTAAATTGAGGATAAATAGAGTCTAGGGTCAGTATAGTTTTAAATAAACAACTGGGCAGACTGGATGGGCCATGTGGCTCTTATCTGCCATCACTTTCTATGTTTCTATGATGTACGCCCGTAACTACACACATAGACATAAGGGTGCCCTATGGCACTCGTAAGTCCATGAAAACCCTCAGTGTGAGGGTTTACAATCTTCTACGGAGACAATTTAAAATTCATGCTTTTAAAATTCTGTGCTTACCTGTGTAGCTGTATATACTTGTAATTTCCTGTACTTTCACCTCCCTTACTGTATCACCCAGAAATTATTACTTTTTGCAGCCTAATAAAAAGTTTTCTCTAAGTGAGGAGCTGAGCAGAGCAGACAGGTTCCTGGTCATTTGCAATATTAGTCATAGATCATCCTTAATTTTTGCCAAGACATTGATCGACAGATGTTCCAAATCAAGGCAAAATGCTATTTTCCCAGAAATGTCGGATCTTGTGGTTTTGGATTCGTCAGCTCCTGTGATTGTGCAGTTTAGTAACACTGGGCCAGATCCAGAACTACGTCCGTCTCCCATAGACGGATGTAGTTCAATAAACAGTAGCTACTGCGCATGCGTAGTAGCTAATGTACGTAATCTGCGTTTCGTTTCGAAACGTAGATTGCGTATATGCGCTCTAAAAGAACGCATATACGCAATCTACGTATCAAAACGATATGCAGATTACGTACAATAGCTACTACGCATGCACAGTAGCTACTGTTTATTGAACTACGTCCATCTATGGAAGACGGATGTAGTTCTGGATCCGACCCACTGTTTTTGCGTGATTTTAAGGGATTATAAGGCACTCCCTCGTGATTCTGGAGCCATTTTACATAAGATTGGTGGTGAAAGATTGTTGTGTGCTGTAGCTGCAGAGACTGATACCTCTATACACTCTTATGTGTGAGTGATATTGCTCTGCTGTTGTTAAATAAGATCCCAACAACCCTTACTAGGGCTCTCTTTTTTTAATTTACAAGAAACATGGCTTTGTTTGGAAGCGGCATTTGCAGTGGAGATTCTAGAGCATGTGACAATACTAGCAGGACCAGCAAGTGCAAATTTGTCTGCCCTCACTTTTCCACTCAGTCTTTGTGATGATGTTTTACGAAGCAAGGATAACAAGTTTTAGGCTTTGGGCCAGATCCTAAGCTATGTACGCACGCGATTTTTCATTAGCCGCTGACGTAAAATCGCCCATTAGCATTTACTGCACATGGGTAAGGCAGATGTTACGCCACGTAACTCTGAACGTATGTACCAGCCATGTATCAACAGCGTGACTATGAACTAAGGGGCGTGACAGCCATACGACACCCGTAATTACGCTTCGGTGAGGCATTTAAATCACGCAGTATGGGCGTGCTTAGGCAGTTATGTACGTGAAGCCTTTACGTACGTCAGTAGTTACGCTTTGAAAAGTTAAGGTATGGTTTGGGAAGCGCAAGACAGCCAAAGTACGTACGAGTGAGGGGAGTGCATAGAAAATACGCCAGCATAAATACGCTACACGTTGAAACGTAACAAGCACTTAGGTCTGGATCTACCCTTTGAGAGTTCCGTCTCTTATGCTTTCTCATCAATAATTTTTATTGAGATTTTGAAAGGGAAGGGGGTACAGAAAGAAAAAATAAGGGGAGGGAGGGGACACATCATGCAGAAACACAATGTAAAAGTTAGAATTGAACAATTCTAAACAATTCTAAAATTAGACAGAAATATTGAGAGCAGCAGAATAGTATATAAATATTGTCAACAAGCATAATACAGGTACATATAGGTTCAGTTATGGTCTATTCATTAAGGCTAAACGGCATAGGATCTGTATCCATTAGCTCAGAGATCAGCCATGGTCCTTCACCAGTTGTTTCATACTCATTCCAAGCGAACCATTTAACAATAGGTGAGGCAGTGAAAGTGGAGTATGGGACGCCTTCTGTTTCCATTAAAAAGTTATAATGGATTTTATAAAGGACTTTAGCTAAGCGAGGAGGGTTCACATTTTTCCAGTTTTGGGCTATTGCTGCCCGAGTGGCGACTAAGATATGTCCAAGGACATATCTACCATGTGTAGGGATGGATGCGGGATAAATATGCAGCAGGGCCAAATCTGGAGGTGGGGATAGATCTAGGTGGAGTACTTTATTAGCAAAGTTGAAAAGGGCGTCCCATAGCGGGTGGATCAATGGGCATTAGCAAAAGATATGAAAAATATTGCCTACCAGATTACACCCCCTCCAGCAGAATATAGACTGAGATGGCCAGATCCGATGCAGTTTTTCTGGGGTGAAATACAACCTATTCAAGAATTTAACATGCATTTCTGTATGGTTAATACAGTGGGACATTTTATGGGAAGTTTTATGGATTTTTTACCAGTTATCCATAGTAAGATTAATGCCAAGGTCAGATTCTCAAATCAGCTGGATTATAGATTTAGCATGATCACGAGGATGAATTAGTTGTTGGTACCAAGAAGAAACACACCTTTCCCACCCGTAGGTTTGAGTTTGGAGAACAAAGGTTCCACAGGCAGTTGCAATGAACCACGAGAGCTAGAGAGCAAGGAAACCCAATGTTGGAGCTGAATATACATATAGAGATCCAAAGGAGAGAGGTTATATTTATCCTGGATAAAAGGGAAAGGTGACAGAGTATTACCTCTCATGATATCAGAGAGAGAGGACTAGAATGCCCTTGGATCTCCATCTATTAGCTGGCCAGTCAGGCATAATTTTAGAGATTGCTACTAAAGATAGATTATTTGTGGGGAGAATCAGGTCCTCTCTCAAAGCGCACATTCCATCCCGCACCTTCATGGAATCTCATGTAGAAGATAGTAACGGGACTTGTGGGACGGAGGGCCTTGGGGGTCCAAATAATGTCCTCTAGGGGGAATTCGGGGTACATAGCTTTTTCAATATCTGCCCAAGGGGGTAGATCCAGAACTACGTTTGCCGTACGTTTATTCGCGTAGCGTATTTTCGTGCTCGTAAATTCGTTACACTCCCCTCGGCACACCCCTTGCACGTACGTATTTTGTCAAGATACGCTTTCCAAACCCTACCTTAACTTTTTCCAACGTAACCGTAGTCATACGCACACGTACGTATGGGCTAGATGAATTTACGCAGCTAAGCACGCCCATACTGTACACTTTAAATACAACCCCCCGCCTACTTCACGTATTTCAGACGTATTTTGGAGTTGCGTAAAATTGGCACGCCCACACGTAAGTTTTTACGTGACACATACGTGAATGGCCCATACGTTCACAATTACGCTACGTTAATGTGCGTATTTTCTATGGCGCATGCGCAGTACGTACTAAACTGCGATTTTACGTCTCCGCCACGCGTAAATTTGCTTTGAAGCCTTGTTCTGGATCAGGCCCAAGGTTTTAAAGAGTGGCAAAGGGCCCAATCATGTAGCTGTACCAGGATACTAGCCTCATGATATTTGGTAAGGTGGGGAAGAGCTAGTCCTCCGAGATTTTTTGGTAGTACCATCCTAGAATAAGCCAGTTTAGGCGATTTATGTTTCCATATAAAGGAGGACATGAGTGAGTGAAAAAAGGATTGGGGCCAGAAATATGGAATAGTGCGGAATAAATACATAAACTTCGGAAAAAGCATCATCTTAAAGGCTGCTATGCGTCCTAACTCCGGGTTTACCTGGCTGAGAACCGGAGTGGTCGTGGAGAAGAAGGTGAACTGAAGTGGGGCCCGGGTTTACAACCGAGGTGGCTACGGGAGAGAGGGAGGTAGTGACCGAGTTGATTGCCGGGGCCCGGTAACTTTGCTATTGGGTGGTTTTCACCAGAGCCCCAGATGGCGGGGATTTATTTGGCTGCGCCCCAATAGCCTGGTCGTGCCCCATTGAACCAGACTCGAGGAAGAGAATAGGAAACCCGGATTGGATACCTGACCGAGGGGAAGGGAGCAGTAAGGTAAGTGGGAGTAGAGCCAGTGCGGAAGAGACCGAGTAACACAAAACCCAGCACGACGGACAGAAGATGGTTCACGGGACTGGACAAGATGCACAAGGACTTGCACAGACACTCACACAGCGGGGCCTCCGAAGAGGTAACATAAACAAGCACTCAAGGGATAAGTAGGTACTGCGGGGAAGGTAGGTACAATAAGGGATGAGAACCAGGGCTGTATACACAAAGGAAACTGAGGCAGGAATCAAGGCAGGTAAGTGGGTCAAACAATGATCAGTTCACTAGGCAAAAAGCACTAGGCACACAGTAAGTAGCAGGTGACAGAACTGAGGAAACAGACTCTATAACTGGCGTGGGAATGCAGGCAGGAAGGACTAATAAAGGATCTGCTGTCCTCTAATAGTACAGCCAAGAACAGCCCCCCTGATGAGGAAGCGTTCCCCTGGCAACCAGGAACGCATAAGGGTGAGTTATTAACAGAGCGCGCGGCTAGCGGGGAAGCGACACACTAACTAGGGACGTTGTAACTACAGGAGCCGTCGGCTGGGGATTCCCCATAGACACGCTGCAGGACTCAAGGTAAGCAGGAAAGGGACTTATCTTGAGTTAGGGGCATAATAAGAAATAATTGTCAGCCTTTTTCCCTCAAGGAGGCCAGTTAGTATAAGGTACCTGCCACTTTTGTCTTCGATTTTAGATTTAAAATCGAATTGAAGGCCTGATCTAAAAATAATGGCTACTCCATTGCATTTAAAAGGGCCATTAGCTGTGAAACAGAGGGGAAAATTAGGGGGTTAGTAGATAAAAAATGGGTCTATTGGACTGCTACTATGTCACCATTGTGTTTATAAAAGGTAGTAAGAGCTAATCTTTGCTTTTGGGGTGAGTTTAAGCCTCTTACATTTAAGGAGAAAAAGTTAACCATTGCACATGAGTGAGGAATGAGTGTAAATATGCTGCCTGTCACAGGTCATTGAGTTTGTAGCTATACATATAGTGTAGGAAAAAAACAACCAAAGGTGTGTCCAAAAATGGGAGGGGGACAAAAATGTGAGAGAGAGTTTACCGCAGGGGAAGTAAAGGGTAATGCAGTAAAAAACAAAGATGGGGGGTGGCAGAGCCGTCGCCCACCCACACAGTGACATAACAAGGTAACAAAAAATGGTAATTACAATTACTGAAAACCTAGTATGTAAGTATTCAAAGAATGCTATCACTGGATAATTCTAAGCAGAGAAACACAATATATTTTAGATATCAAATACAACAATAGAGTAATTTTAAAGCATCTTAATAAACTTCAATTAGTTCAGTAAGGAACCATAACCATAAAACATTCTATTTTAGAGCAGGAGAGCGATCAATAACAATACATTGACATCACCATCCAGTAAAGGGAATCTTCAGCTGGCGAGATCAACTCACTCTGGACCATTCCTTTTGAGGAGGACCTGCCGATCGGGTTGGAGAAGGGAGACTCCATTCAGATAGCAGCTTGATACCGGCGTCCAATGTTGCGACCAGATAGGTAGAGCCTTCATGTTGGATCAGGAGTTTAACAGGGAAGCCCCAGCGGTAGGGGATACCTTTATCTCGAAGTACAGATGTGATGGGTTGCAAAGTTCAATGCTTGGTGAGCGTGACAGCCGAGAGATCTGGGAATAATTGTAGACCTAGGGTACCAACTTGATCAGCTCTTCTAGCAGCTTGAAGCACCTGTTCCTTATTATGGAAAAAGTGGAGCCGGAGGAGGATATCTCTTGGGTAGTTCCTTGTAGCGTTATGTTGTTTCGTGGTTCTGTAGATCCTGTCGATAAGCAGATCATAATAATTAGCTTCTGGCACAAGCTTGTGAAAATTGTCGACAGCAAATTGTGAGAGTTCTTTGTTAGAGACTGATTCATGGATGCCCTTAATTTTAACATTGTTTAAAGGTTGGAAACTACTAGGAAGACTGGCAGTTCCAGCACTAGTATTGACATGCACCTGTTGTGTAGACTGATTCATTATGGAATTTGAGGAAATAAAAAAATTAAACCAGGAGGTTTCACAATTAATAATTGACAATTTAAAAAAATTCTGTATTTTTTAAAGTTTAGATAAAAAGCAGTTGCAATGATGTGTAGAATCAATTTTACAGATTAAGCTTTAAAATGACAGTGGGCCGTATTCAGACCGCGTATACGCAATCTATGTTGCAAGAAGTAACGTAGATTACGTTACAAAATTACTGCGCATGCGCAGTAGCACATTTCTCAAAGCTCCGGGCTCAATTGCATTGCGGCCGTAGCTCTGAATATGGCCCAGTATGACTAATAGATTGAAAGGTTCACTCACAAAAATTTGAATAAAATCAAAACTTTGCTTTTTAATAACAGTTTTGGCAAAGTTTTAGCAAACTTACTCTGTTCCAAAAGAGGTATAGAATGGATATATTGATTATCCAAAACCAAAACATTTTATTATTTTTGGACAAAACCAAAACACAGGGGTCGGTGCTAGGCTTTAGCTCTGCATTTTATTGCTCTTGCCCCACCAAGGACAAGTAATCGAACATCCCCAGGACGAATCCGCAGTAGCGAGAGTATTTCTCCAATTCCAACCATTATACTAATCCTTACCCTAACCCTCCCTTTTCCACAGCCTGACCCTAAGACTCCCTTCCCCGCAGCCTAACCCTAACCCTCCCTTACCCACAGCCTGACCCTAAGACTCCCTGTGATAGATTACAAAAACCTGCACTCACTACTACTCCACTCACTTTTACTCGCCTCACTATTACTCCACCTACTATCACTGCACTCTCTATTACTCCAGTCATTATTACTTCACTTATTATTACTCCACCCACTATACTATACACAGGGCCGGCCCTAGTCAATCTGGTGCCCTAGGCAAGAGTTTGGCTGGTGCCCCCTAGCAGAAAATCCTTAACTTCACAACTTGTCCACAATAATGTAAAAAAGGTATCATTTTTATTCTTAACATTTAGTTATATAGTGCCACAATTTGTCCGCAGCACTTTCCATTTAGACATTCACATCAGTCCCTGCCCCTATAGGAGCTACATACTAAGATCCCTAACACATACATACATTAGGGTTAATTTAGTCAGCAGCCATTTAACCTATCGGTATGTTATTTGTTCCCCATCTAATACTATATCTACTGACTTTTCAATACAATAAAAATAGATTTATAGTGACTACAATCCAATACAGAGAGCATCCTAGTGCCCAAAACCCAACAGAGAGACTTTGTTTTATTTTTTTACAGAATGTTTGTTTTGCTCTTTGTATGTCCATATAGTTTTTCTGTCCTATTTGTTTCCATCCATTAATTCTGCCCCTTTCTTATGTGCCGATTCAGTCTTTGTGCTCCCTCCATGTCTATCCATTGTTTTTGTCCCCTTATTGTGTGCCCATCCAGCCTTTCTGTCCCCTCTTTGTGTGCCCATGTAGCATTTCTGCCACCTCTTTATGTCCATTCATTTTCTCTGCCCCCTTTTGTGTCCATCCATTGTTTCTGCCCCTTAGTATCCTCATCATGTGTATCCAGCACCTTATTATCCCTATCATGTAAATCCAGTCTCTTAGTATCCCCATCATGTATATCCAGCCCCTTACTAACCCCATCATGTGTATCCAGCTCCTTAATATTCCCATCATGTGTATCCAGCCCCTTAGTATCCCCATCATGTATATCCAGCTCCTTACTATCCCACATCATGCATATCCAGCCCCTTACTAACCCCATTATGTGTATCCAGCCCCTTAGTATCCCCATCATGTGTATTCAGCCCCTTAGTATCCCCATCATGTGTATCCAGCCCCTTAGCATCCCCATTATTTGTATAAAGCCCCTTAGTATCCCCATCATGTGTATACAGCTCCTTAATATTCCCATCATGCATATCCAGCCCCTTACTAACCCCATCATGTGTATCCAGCCCCTTACTATCCCACATCATGCACATCCAGCCCCTTACTAGCCCTATCATGTGAATCCAGTCCCTTAGGATCCCCATCATGTATATGCAGCTCCTTACTATCCCTATCATGTGAATCCAGCCCCACACTATCCCCATCATGTGAATCCAGCCCCTTATTATCACCATCATGTTTATCCAGCTCCTTACTATCCCCATTGTGTAAATCCAGCCCCTTACTATCCCACATCATGTGAATCCAGCCCCTTACTATCCCCATCATGTGAATCCAGCCCCTTATTATCCCCATCTTGTGAATCCAGCCCCTTATTATCCAACATCATGTGAATCCAGCCCCTTACTATCCCCATCATGTTTATCCAGCCCCTTATTATCACAATCATGTGAATCCAGCCCATTACTATCCCACATCATGTGAATCCAGCCCCTTACTATCCCCATCATGTGAATCCAGCCCCTTACTATCCCACATCTTACCTTCACTGAGTCTCCTCCGCGGCACGCTCTTCTCTCTCTCTTCCTCCCTTCATACAGGAACTTCCTGTATGAGCTGCTGTGGCTGTTACATAGAGCAGCTGAACGGAAAAATCCTTTCAGCTGCTTTATGTTCAACCGCAGCAGCTCATACAGGAACTTAATGTATGAGCTGTCTGCCATTGGAGGAGCGGGATAATGACCTCCAGCGGCAGCCTGCGTCGCATCCCCCCAGCGCATCACGTCGGCCACCCGCCCGCTGCCTCACTCACTGGAGTTTTGGTCAGGGGATCGACACAAACTCTGGGCTGTCCATTTCTAAAAATTACACATCCCAGAGTTTGTGTCGCCCCCCACCCTGACCAAATGCCGCCCTAGGCGACTCGCCTATGTCGCCTATGCCTAGGGCCCGCCTTGACTGTACATTAGTAGTCCAAGTGCTGTATTTGGATTAAGAGTCTTGCCCCTCTAGTCATGCATGCGGATGTCACTCAGTCCTGAAGCCTGAATTATTCCTAAGTAGCCGTTCTTATCTGTGAGTCATTCGCCCCTGCGTTTCCATGCGTTGTTTTGAGTTATGGGCATGCTCAGTTTAACCGTTCTTAAAAATACAACACTCACTACAACTCCATTCACTATTGCAACAATCACTAACTAGTATTGCACTAAGTATTACTCCATTACTTCACTCTCTGGCCCCAATCCAAATCTGATGTTTCTCTGCGTGATTTGTTACTGCGCATGTTCAAAACTGAAGAGCATGCTGGGACATCCCATTCAGATCATAAAGAAGTATAAACAGCTCTAACACATTCCTCTTCAGACCAAACTATATGTCTACTCTAAAGAAAATTCAGAAGGACAATACATCTCCGACTGTATAGTTTGCAAACCAAACGGACTCAGCCACCTATGTGTATCTGTCAGAGAGTTAAGGGACAGAGCAATGTTCTGAAGATATCTGTAGAGGTCAGTAATGTAATAATCTGCAGTATATATCACTATCTCTAAGGGGGTAGATCAGACAGAGTGATGTTCTGCAGCTCTTAGGACTACAATCTTCTGTAAACAATTATGTGCATACTCTAAGGGCCAGATTTACTAAGCTGCAGGTCTGGAAAATGGAGATGTTGCCTATAGCAACCAATCAGATTCTAGCTCTCACTTTCCTATTACATACTAGAGAATGTCAGCTAAAATCTGATAGTTTGCTGTGGGCAACATCTCTACTTTTCCAAACCTGCAGCTTAGTAAAACTGGCCCTTAGAGATTTTTTAAACTGCCAAATCCTAATATATTTATATAACTAAATGTCATTTTAATAATGATCTTTGCTGAAGGATCAGGGCTTCATCTCATGTGCTATAGAGGCCTTGACCCTAATAATAATGTAATAAAAATAGCAACTGATATTGTAATAGGCTATTTATTAAAAAAATTTCTCATAGTTATTATGGACCGTGTTCAGATATCAGTTTTCCATATAGGAGTTTATGATTTACTTGTCTGCATATATGAGAGCAGGGCATCCCTTCCCCTGCTCTCCTACATACGGATTGTGTATCTGCCAGCAGGGACCGTGCATGAAAACCGTTCTGGGTGGAATACTGCATCGTACGTATATAAAAATCATTGGTCTGTTTGTGTTTTTGTCTGTCCAGTTATGCACCGTACACCGATTTGGATAAAACCAACACGGAGTAGTCCAGTGGGATCCTGGCCAGGTTTTAGGGGGATTGGACCTTCCACTGGATGAATTTGGCAGTTAGCAGTTCACAGAATGGTAACATTCTATACATACACATCTATACACACACACATATACATTTACACACACAGACACATATATACACACACGGATGTGGGTCCCTGCAAATTAAATCTGATTTTTCACAAATCGAAGAGGCATAACAATCGATCCACGGAGCACCGAAAGCTCCGTTGTCCGAAAATGTGTAAAAAAAAATAGTCCCCCACTCCTTTCCCTAAGCCTAACCCTCTCCTCTCACTACCCTAACCCTAACCCTCCCTTCCTGGCAGCCTGACCCTTACCCTCCTTTAATTGCAGCCTGACCCTAACCCACCATTTTCTGCAGCCTGACCCTAACCCCAACCCTGCAGAGATAGTTTACTTACCTGTTCCAGGTCCGGCGATAGCAGCGGAGGAGGTGCGGAGGAGGGATATCGCTCATTGCGAAAGTGAATGAATTATGCAAAAAGAGCAGATTGCGGTAAGTATAGGAAACAGGGACATCCGAAAAGGAACTTTCAGATGTCCCTTTTTTGAAATTCATAGTTTCTTTGCGGAGAGTGTAACTGCTACACACACACACAGACACACACTAACTTCAGTCCAAACTGCCCTATTTGGAACAAAACCTTCAAATCAGCAATTACAATATATTTTTAAATGTCCTGGTAGATGAGAACGAAAGGTTTCCTTGATTAATATGTTACTGTTGCAAGGTGAAAACGTATGCAATCCAGCATTATCATTACAAATGTTTTAATACTATATATATATATAT
>WWET01002764.1:201660-214652 GCA_011038615.1 Limnodynastes dumerilii | reverse complement strand
GAGAGAAGAGAGAGCAAGAGCGAGGCACAGGAAGAGTGGTGGAGAGAGAGATAAAGGGAAGTGCAAGAAGAGCAAGGGACAGAGGGGAGAGAATGTAAGGGGGGTAAGGAGAGAGAGCAAGAGCGAGGCACAGGAAGAGTGGTGGAGAGAGAGATAAAGGGAAGTGCAAGAAGAGCAAGGGACAGAGGGTGGGGGAGAGAATGTGAGGGTATGAAAGAGACAGAGAGGGTGGAGAGATAGACCAGGAGCAAGAGAGAGAGAGAAGGACAGACAGGAGGAGGATGAGAGAGAGAGGACAGACTGTGAGTGACAGAGGAGAGAGCGAGAGAGAGTGCATGTTTTGAAGAGACACCCAGACTGGTACAATCTCACTCTCTCAGCCATCTATAATTATACGGGAGCAGAGACTCCCAGGCCTTGAACCTAGCAACAGTATCCAAGAATTTGTGAGTCTGCTCATCAACTACACAAACTCAGTGTCCAAGGCAGTAAAACAAAGCTGCAGGAGTAAGGGGGGGACGAGGAGGAGACCGACCTTTCTTACACGAGGAGGAGCAGCCCATGCCACCATATGAGGGAGCATCGATTCACAGGAACCCCGAACCACCACCAGAGCGTCCCAGCCAGGCTCTCCGGACACACAGCTCATCATCTTGCAGCGCCTTCATTTTTGGCGTTGCCGCAGCTCAGGAAATCTTTGGTAGAACCGTCCTGAGCTCCCGTTCTCCGACTCCACCTTTTACCATCCATAGTAAAATGCTCGGCTTAGCCGACGCTCTATAAACCTTCTGTGCTCATTTACTTCAGACAGCTGCACGCCGGCCCGAGCCGAAAGGGATTAACTTTTTTTTTTTCTAGCCACCGCTGGTCTGTAATCCACTACTTATTCCACACCCAAATATACACAAACAGGGCATGGATGGCACACATGGCATGCTGGGCATCAGACGATCAGAGCACCCGCAGAGAAGGCACTCTGCCTCTAATGTAACACCCCTTTCACACCAAGGCATGGGCCTGGGAATAACCCTGGACGGGGGTCTGTGGGAGAGGGTCAACCCGGGTGATGATCCCTGGGTCCATGACCCGTTATTCCTGATACACTGCAGTGTGGAAGGGTTATTCAAACCCATTTCCCTTTAAAACTATGGGCCACATCCAGAACTAGGGACTAGCGCTGAGCGTATTTCTGCACAGCGTAAATACAATGCACCTCCCCCCCCCCAGACACTTCCCTTGGTCATCCGTAATTTCACCTCCTTACGCTTGCTTAACCCTACCTTAACTTTTCCAAGCGTAATTATGTCAGGTCGTAATTACGCGATGGTCGTAACTGCCTAAGCACTCCCATACTGTACGATTTAAATGCCCCCCCCCCGACTATATTTCGTAATCGCAGCGTAATAACGGCTAGCGTAACATAGGCATGCCCATTCGTCCATAATTACGCTAATATTACGGACGACTACGGCCAACATCAAGTTACGACAGGTAATAGTCACTTCCGCGCATGCTCAGTGCGTGTTTTCATCCGAAATTACGCTTACGGCTGGCATAATTACGCACGCGGGCATAGTTCAGGATCTGGCCCTATGTGACTTGGGGATTGGGAATCGCTCTTTGCCTCTGCAGCCAGGGATCCAGTGTGAAAGGCAGCCACCAGTTATTTACCCGGGACAGAGGTGCTGTGGGAACGGCTTGGACACTGGTTAAACCCATGATCCTTATCCCATGTAAAACCCAGATATTGGTGTAGAAGGGGCATAACGAGTTCGTTACAGAATCTTAGTCCAGATTCCGTGAAGGGGAAAAAATTGGGACATCAGGGACCCATCGCCAGCTTAGAGCGGCCATTTCTGGCTTGTCTTCCATGGGATGCAGTTGCCGGACCAAACGGCTGTTTTTTGGACACCGCAAAATAGCTGAACTGCGGCTGTATCGTGCACATTGCGGATATTACTATTGAGAACAAGTACTAATGTAAATGGCCCTATTTCAATTAAGGACCCATTTCCAATAGTGAATCGTTCCCGCTGCCCGTGTGAAGGGGGGGGAGGGTCTGGTGAAGGTTAGGGTTAGACCCATACAAAGACAGGTTTAGTATTAAGCCGCCATCTTGGTGATGTGCAAAGTGCGGCCAATCCAGATCGATATCGTTAGTGAAAGTGGGAGTGACTGCATGCGATCCAAAAGCAAATTACAACACGTAGCGTACGGGCCCACGGCAGCTGAACGCAATGCAGCTACATGACCAAATACCCAGTGCAGGTGCAAGGTGATATAGTGCAATGCCGACTGCAAATACAGGTCAGGGCTAACGCAGGCGTCTGTGACTGAATGGTCTTTCTTACTGTCTGTAGAAATGCTGTTACACACGTACAATACATCGGCAGCCATGTCTGACACTGTATAAGGCGTTCAAAGTGTCACATCCTAACAGAAGGGTCTGAAAATGGTTGCTGAAGGTCATGACCTGGGGCTGGTGCAAGTGTTTTGACGTAAAAAGCCCCTTTTATTTAGTCTGCGTCTGGCACTGGATTGGTTGCGCTTTCTTGCACAAACCCATACTGTACGATGACAACATCGCTCCGACCCTTCGCTCCCTCAAAACACCCCTCAGAACGCCGCAACCCGCTACGCTCAGATCTGAATCGTGTCCTTGACTGCATGGCTTTCAGTTCTGAGCATGTGCGATATAAAGTCAGTAGAAGCTCCCTACAGAACCCTAAACGTCCAAATTCGCTTTTTTGGCTGTATTTTACAGATAGAACAGTGGGTTAAGGACATTGGGGTAGATCCAGAACTACGTTTGCCGTACGTTTATTCGCGTAGCGTATTTTCGTGTGCGTACCTTCTATACACTCCCCTAGACACACCCTTTGAATGTACATATTTTGTAGATAAGATACGCTTTTCAAACCCTATCTTAACTTTTGCCAACATAACTTTTTTTTTTTTTTTTTGGTCTGCGTCTGGCTCTGGATTGGTTGCGCTTTCCTGCGCCCGTTCATACTGTACGATGACAACATCGCTCAGACCCTTCACTCCCTCAAAACACCCCTCAGAACGCCGCAACCCGCTACACTCAGATCTGAATCGTGTCCGTGACTGCATGGCTTTCAGTTCTGAGCATGTGCAGTATAAAGTCAGTAGAAGCTCCCTACAGAACCCTAAACGTCCAAATTTGCTTTGTATTGCTGTATTTTACAGATAGAACAGTGGGTTAAGCACATTTTTCTGAGTTCAGGTCCCTGAATCTTCTATAGTAACAACATTCACAATCTGATCCGGGCAGACCATGCACAAATGATTGTCTGGTGCAGTTTATTTCCAAATCAGATCGGTCGCAGGTTTGTTTGTTTTTCTCGGATCCCTTGCAAAGGCACCAAGCAGAAGGAAACAAATGATGTTATTTATAGTGGATGTAAGCTCCAAACTAACAAAGGCGCCCACCCGAGACTGGGAAATATTTATTTCCTAATCATATGACACATATACATATATATTCTTTATTAGCGCTCGTCATCTGGGCCCACAGCACATCTCTTCTCTTTGGCAGCCGTGAATTTTATGTGGCCCTCGGAGCTGTCACCTGTGGACCCCTAGATGATAATGGCTCTGCCTGAATTCCGAGAGTCTCCGGCTGACTTGTCTTTTTCAAGGCCTGCTAATCAGTAGCGAAACGCGCATCGGCACCGATTTCATTATACTATAATACTGATCTACCCCTATTTTATTTCAGCAAGTCCTTTCACCTTCTCGTCTATTACCCTGACCTGCCACAGGACGTGGATTGCTGGTTTGATGTTCTGAATTGCGAAAGACTGCGCTTACAGAAATGGTACGTAGATAGCATAAATAAGCCACTATGCATTCATAGTAACTCAATGCTACGTACGTAAGACGAAAACTACATAACAGTGAATTTGGACCTATATCATTTCTGCAAGTCAGTAGCGTGCACATCCAAGCATGAAGAATTTGGCCATTTTCTGCATGTAATATGTAGAAAAGAACTTCTTCTATTACATCTGGATATGGTTCTAGGATACTAAATAGTAGATTATTATTTAATCACTGAAGATCCTTAATAAGTATATCATGCAGTTTAATTTAATTTTTTTTAAATCCCTTTCGTTTAACACATGCATTTTCACAACACACTTCATTTAGCACTAAGCCGTTATTTTAGAGATGAGCTGACCCCCATATGTTTGGTTTTGGTTGTAAATCTTTGTCAAGTTTTTGTTTTGTAAACTAAACTCCTCAAATGCTTTGGTTTTGGTATTGGATCCGTATTTCTTAAATCAGAAAAATTCCAAAAAGTGTTAATATTGTGTCATTTTCACCTGTTTGTGTTGCTACACTGTATTATTAACATCAATAGGGTATCTGTAATGATCATTTATATTGATAACCATCACTAAAAGGGCAGTTGACATCGTCTTACATAGAATCCCAAACCCGAGAAACGAATAAAAAAAATCAAAATAAATCAGTTTCAAATGAAGAAAAATGGAGTTTGGCGGAAGGAACTGAGTCCCGCCTCCAAACTTCTAAATTCGGACTTGTCTCTACTTTATTTTGCTATTTTTACCCCTCTTGTAGTACGGAAATTCATTAACATTATAACATTATATTATAACATTAACATTATATTATAATGAGCCATTCACAGAATTCATTTAAACTTATAAATTATGATGATCAGGAGTGTTCTCCTCCAATCAGCTTTCTTCTTTACTTCTCTTCTGAGAATGCTTACATCTGGCTATTTCAAGAAACAGGCGAGCACAGCTATCGCAGGGATCTAGCGATCTGATGATCCAGCAACTATTTTTAATACACTGGGTTCATTATCAAAATGCCAAATAAACAATTTCTATCTTTGGCATTCACTTACATGATCTGGACTCCGTGGAGAATTGGATGGGAAAGTAAGAGCAATTAAATGAGAACCATTGGCACAGAGAGGATGTGAATTAAGACTCAGTCATGAATCTACAATCAATGGGGTTCCGTGCAAAATATTCAGTGTAAGGAAGGGAAGTTCTGCAGCTTTCCTCATTACCGCTAATGTCTTGCATAGCTATTGTTCCCTAATTGGTTGCAAAATCCGTTTGAAAGATCAGGTCCGTACAACTTTGTTCTGCAAATGGTTTCAATGATACAGTGGTCGCCTGTGTTCTATTTCTGTAAAATACACAGCTAATACATGGGGACATATGGACGGGCAGCCTGGAAGTCACTGTGTACTGGTGAGTTTATACACATATTTGGACGAGAAAGATAGAACAGAGTGTTCAGCCAATGGGTAAAACAGATCCTACGCTGACAGTCGTTCTGAACAACCTCTCTAACCTCCAATATGGATCCTGGTCCAAGAATTCCTCCTATTCGTTTATGCATCTTCTGTGATTTTACGGAGAGAGGCTGAAAACATGTATTTAGTAAACATAGGGCTGCTTTTAGGGCAGATGCTGTTTACGTCAGCTCAATCCCAACGCATTCCAGCTAGAAACATTGGCTCCGGTGAGTAACAATCTGTAATGATCTGTGAGCAGGGGTGTAAGGATGTTCCCATGATGTTCTGAGTGCCGACAGGGTTATTCCGGAGGAGAGAGTGGTTACACAATGGGGGGGGGGGGGGGGGGTGGAGGTGCAGCCAGGGGGGGGGGGGGGAGCGTGGGCAGAGACGGGAGAGTAGGAGTGGACCTAAGATAAGAACTGTTTTGGTTTTTTTTTGCTTTTTCAGCATTCGGCAGCGATACCGATGACTTTGTGGTGTCAGCATTCACGTTGCGGAATTTGTTATTGTCGCTGTAGTGAACATTACCGTAGGTGAAGTGTTTACAATAAAGTGTTTACAGAACGTTAAAAAACGCCAACAGGTAATCTGCAGGCGCTGAAGTGCCAATAGGGTTAACTGATTGGCACTTGTTCTAGAGGAGAGAGTGGGTGGAAGAAGGAGCGGAGGAGAGGAAAGAGCAGAGAACTAGGGAAGGAGAGAGCAGACACAGAGTAAAGGAGATTGAGTGCGTGGGAAGAGTGGAGGAGAGAATGGGGACAGAGCAGAGGAGAGCGTGGAGACAGAGTTGGGACAAAGTAGAGAGGAGAGCAGGGACAGAGCAGAGGAAAGAGTAGAGAAAGAGGAGAGAACATAGACAGAGTAGAGGAGAGAGTGGGGACAGAGCAGAGGAGAGAGCGGGCACACAGTGGAGAAGAGAGTGGGGACAGAGCAGAGAGGAGAGAGCGGGGGCAGAGTAGAGGAGAGAGCGGGGACAGAGCAGAGAGGAGAGAGGAAGGACAGAGGACAGAGCAGAGAGGAGAGAGCGAGGACAGAGCAGAGAGGAGAGAGCGAGGACAGAGCAGAGAGGAGAGAGGAGAGAGCGAGGACAGAGCAGAGAGGAGAGAGCGAGGACAGAGCAGAGAGGAGAGAGGAGAGAGCGAGGACAGAGCAGAGAGGAGAGAGCGAGGACAGAGCAGAGAGGAGAGAGGAGAGAGCGAGGACAGAGCAGAGAGGAGAGAGCGAGGACAGAGCAGAGAGGAGAGAGGAGAGAGCGAGGACAGAGCAGAGAGGAGAGAGCGAGGACAGAGCAGAGAGGAGAGAGGAGAGAGCGAGGACAGAGCAGAGAGGAGAGAGCGAGGACAGAGCAGAGAGGAGAGAGGAGAGAGCGAGGACAGAGCAGAGAGGAGAGAGCGAGGACAGAGCAGAGAGGAGAGAGGAGAGAGCGAGGACAGAGCAGAGAGGAGAGAGCGAGGACAGAGCAGAGAGGAGAGAGGAGAGAGCGAGGACAGAGCAGAGAGGAGAGAGCGAGGACAGAGCAGAGAGGAGAGAGGAGAGAGCGAGGACAGAGCAGAGAGGAGAGAGCGGGGACAGAGCAGAGAGGAGAGAGCGGGGACAGAGCAGAGAGGAGAGAGCGGGGACAGAGCAGATGGAGCAGAGCGGGGACAGAGCAGAGAGGAGAGAGCGGGGACAGAGCAGAGAGGAGAGAGCGGGGACAGAGCAGAGAGGAGAGAGCGGGGACAGAGCAGAGAGGAGAGAGCGGGGACAGAGCAGAGAGGAGAGAGCGGGGACAGAGCAGAGAGGAGAGAGCGGGGACAGAGCAGAGAGGAGAGAGCGGGGACAGAGCAGAGAGGAGAGAGCGGGGACAGAGCAGAGAGGAGAGAGCGGGGACAGAGCAGAGAGGAGAGAGCGGGGACAGAGCAGAGAGGAGAGAGCGGGGACAGAGCAGAGAGGAGAGAGCGGGGACAGAGCAGAGAGGAGAGAGCGGGGACAGAGCAGAGAGGAGAGAGCGGGGACAGAGCAGAGAGGAGAGAGCGGGGACAGAGCAGAGAGGAGAGAGCGGGGACAGAGCAGAGAGGAGAGAGCGGGGACAGAGCAGAGAGGAGAGAGCGGGGACAGAGCAGAGAGGAGAGAGCGGGGACAGAGCAGAGAGGAGAGAGCGGGGACAGAGCAGAGAGGAGAGAGCGGGGACAGAGCAGAGAGGAGAGAGCGGGGACAGAGCAGAGAGGAGAGAGCGGGGACAGAGCAGAGAGGAGAGAGCGGGGACAGAGCAGAGAGGAGAGAGCGGGGACAGAGCAGAGAGGAGAGAGCGGGGACAGAGCAGAGAGGAGAGAGCGGGGACAGAGCAGAGAGGAGAGAGCGGGGACAGAGCAGAGAGGAGAGAGCGGGGACAGAGCAGAGAGGAGAGAGCGGGGACAGAGCAGAGAGGAGAGAGCGGGGACAGAGCAGAGAGGAGAGAGCGGGGACAGAGCAGAGAGGAGAGAGCGGGGACAGAGCAGAGAGGAGAGAGCGGGGACAGAGCAGAGAGGAGAGAGCGGGGACAGAGCAGAGAGGAGAGAGCGGGGACAGAGCAGAGAGGAGAGAGCGGGGACAGAGCAGAGAGGAGAGAGCGGGGACAGAGCAGAGAGGAGAGAGCGGGGACAGAGCAGAGAGGAGAGAGCGGGGACAGAGCAGAGAGGAGAGAGCGGGGACAGAGCAGAGAGGAGAGAGCGGGGACAGAGCAGAGAGGAGAGAGCGGGGACAGAGCAGAGAGGAGAGAGCGGGGACAGAGCAGAGAGGAGAGAGCGGGGACAGAGCAGAGAGGAGAGAGCGGGGACAGAGCAGAGAGGAGAGAGCGGGGACAGAGCAGAGAGGAGAGAGCGGGGACAGAGCAGAGAGGAGAGAGCGGGGACAGAGCAGAGAGGAGAGAGCGGGGACAGAGCAGAGAGGAGAGAGCGGGGACAGAGCAGAGAGGAGAGAGCGGGGACAGAGCAGAGAGGAGAGAGCGGGGACAGAGCAGAGAGGAGAGAGCGGGGACAGAGCAGAGAGGAGAGAGCGGGGACAGAGCAGAGAGGAGAGAGCGGGGACAGAGCAGAGAGGAGAGAGCGGGGACAGAGCAGAGAGGAGAGAGCGGGGACAGAGCAGAGAGGAGAGAGCGGGGACAGAGCAGAGAGGAGAGAGCGGGGACAGAGCAGAGAGGAGAGAGCGGGGACAGAGCAGAGAGGAGAGAGCGGGGACAGAGCAGAGAGGAGAGAGCGGGGACAGAGCAGAGAGGAGAGAGCGGGGACAGAGCAGAGAGGAGAGAGCGGGGACAGAGCAGAGAGGAGAGAGCGGGGACAGAGCAGAGAGGAGAGAGCGGGGACAGAGCAGAGAGGAGAGAGCGGGGACAGAGCAGAGAGGAGAGAGCGGGGACAGAGCAGAGAGGAGAGAGCGGGGACAGAGCAGAGAGGAGAGAGCGGGGACAGAGCAGAGAGGAGAGAGCGGGGACAGAGCAGAGAGGAGAGAGCGGGGACAGAGCAGAGAGGAGAGAGCGGGGACAGAGCAGAGAGGAGAGAGCGGGGACAGAGCAGAGAGGAGAGAGCGGGGACAGAGCAGAGAGGAGAGAGCGGGGACAGAGCAGAGAGGAGAGAGCGGGGACAGAGCAGAGAGGAGAGAGCGGGGACAGAGCAGAGAGGAGAGAGCGGGGACAGAGCAGAGAGGAGAGAGCGGGGACAGAGCAGAGAGGAGAGAGCGGGGACAGAGCAGAGAGGAGAGAGCGGGGACAGAGCAGAGAGGAGAGAGCGGGGACAGAGCAGAGAGGAGAGAGCGGGGACAGAGTGTACAGTATAGGTGTTTCCTTTTAGTCAGTGTACAGTATAGGTGTTTCCTCTTAGTCAGTGTACAGTATAGGTGTTCCCTCTTAGTCAGTGTACAGTATAGGTGTTTCCTTTTAGTCAGTGTACAGTATAGGTGTTTCCTTTTAGTCAGTGTACAGTATAGGTGTTTCCTTTTAGTCAGTGTACAGTATAGGTGTTTCCTTTTAGTCAGTGTACAGTATAGGTGTTTCCTTTTAGTCAGTGTACAGTATAGGTGTTTCCTTTTAGTCAGTGTACAGTATAGGTGTTTCCTTTTAGTCAGTGTACAGTATAGGTGTTTGCTCTTAGTCATGGTACAGTATAGGTGTTCCCTCTTAGTCAGTGTACAGTATAGGCGTTCCCTCTTAGTCAGTGTACAGTATAGGCGTTCCCTCTTAGTCAGTGTACAGTATAGGCGTGTCCTCTTAGTCAGTGTACAGTATAGGTGTGTCCTCTTAGTCAGTGTACAGTATAGGTGTGTCCTCTTAGTCAGTGTACAGTATAGGTGTGTCCTCTTAGTCAGTGTACAGTATAGGTGTGTCCTCTTAGTCAGTGTACAGTATAGGTGTGTCCTCTTAGTCAGTGTACAGTATAGGTGTGTCCTCTTAGTCAGTGTACAGTATAGGTGTTCCCTCTTAGTCAGTGTACAGTATAGGCGTTCCCTCTTGGTCAGTGTACAGTATAGGCGTTCCCTCTTAGTCAGTGTACAGTATAGGCATTCCCTCTTGGTCAGTGTACAGTATAGGCATTCCCTCTTGGTCAGTGTACAGTATAGGCGTTCCCTTTTGGTCAGTGTACAGTATAGGCGTTCCCTCTTAGTCAGTGTACAGTATAGGCATTCCCTCTTGGTCAGTGTACAGTATAGGTGTTCCCTTTTGGTCAGTGTACAGTATAGGTGCTTCCTCTTAGTGTACAGTATAGGCGTTCTCTCTTAATCAGTGTACAGTATAGGCGTTCCCTCTTGGTCAGTGTACAGTATAGGTGTTCTCTCTTAGTCATTGTACAGTATAGGTGTTCCCTCTTAGTCAGTGTACAGTATAGGTGTTCTCTCAGTCAGTGTACAGTATAGGTGTTCTCTCTTAGTCAGTGTACTGTATAGGCGCTCCCTCTTGGTCAGTGTACAGTATAGGCGTTCCCTCTTGGTCAGTGTACAGTATAGGTGCTTCCTCTTAGTCAGTGTACAGTATAGGCGTTTCCTCTTAGTCAGTGTACAGTATAGGTGCTTCCTCTTAGTCAGTGCACAGTATAGGTGCTTCCTCTTAGTCAGTGTACAGTATAGGCGTTTCCTCTTGGTCAGTGCACAGTATGTGTGTTCCCTCTTGGTCAGTGCACAGAATCTTTTCCGATCGCCAGAAAATCGTATTTCTAAATCAGGCACAAAGAGCGTGACGTCCTTTGCGCATTTCCCACCCTTAAAGTCGTGCAGCAGCTCTAAAATCTCTCACGATTCCATTCTAATGCGTTCGATAAGTAATGCAATGTCACAAGTCAGCAGACCTCTGCCCCCTTATAATGTCATACAGACCCTTCATCGCTTCTTTCATTATAAAGCAATCATTTTACAGCATTCGTGAACACTGGAACTTCTGCAGTAAATTACCCTCACCAAAGGAGGCCTGCTACATTATACATGGAGATCGCTGAAGTTCCTGCTCTCAGTCTATTACACGAGGACGCTAAAAGGCCGTCTGCGGTCACTTACCGATATCCGTTTCCTTGTGGTTTTTAATAAACTCAGCAAGCTCGAAATTTCCAGCAATTATAGCGACCTGCAAGAAAGAAGCAAGTAATTAATGAACACGAAATGCTGCGGACTTTTTACACGCTGAAATAAAGAACGTGAGGCTCGCGGGAGGTCAGATCATGCAGGCATTACCTATATCAATCTGCCAGCTGCGAACAACCAGAACAGCGACAATTGCGCTAAACGGTTCCCCTTCGTCATGATCTCTGCCATTGTATAAAGCAATAAAACACTTTCTGAAGGTACAGAGGATAAGCCGTCTGCCAAATCGAGCTCAATAACCCTTGGGCTTCGGATAATTATTATTTTATACGTCCAAACATACACACGCAGCTTCCGGGGGGGACCCCATTAATTTGTCACTCATACACTGCAAATTTAGGCTTCATAAATCAGATCGACCATGTTTTGTCAACGTGAGATTGAATCCGCGCTTGTTTTCTTTTAGCCCTGTAAATTATTTGATATTCCGATGACATCTCTCCTTTGTAACAGTCCACAAGCGCTAATCAAGCCTTCCAGAAAAAGTCACACTGGCAAAAAAAATAACCGCATTGAATCAAGGGCTAATGAGATGTGTGCGCGAGCCTGGCACAGCGGACTGACGACGCCAGGCGCTGAAATGTTGGAGAGAACAAAAAAAAAAAACCAGCTGTTTGGAACCATTTTGGCTTCATCACCGACTTACAATTCTCCACCGCTGGTTTACTAAAATGTATTTCCAACACAAAAGGCCCGCTACAGATGGGAAATGAAACGTTGAAGTTACGGAACGTGAATTTCGCTTCCTGCAAAGATTTGTGGTTGCGATTACATGACAGTAAGTGGTTCATCGTTCCAATGTCTATCCACTGATCACTTTATGGCAATGAAGCGATGACCGCCGTCGGTTTTCAGCAGTTTACAGCGAGACAGCACCATTCCAGCGTCTGCTTTGTCTCTGAAGAGTCCAATGGCAACAAGTTTTCTTCATCAAAGCCCTAAGCATCCCCTTTGCACTACCTAACCCTAACTCTGCCCTCCCATCCCTATCCCACAGCCTAAATTTAACCCTTCCTTAACCATAACCATTTTTTTCCTATAGCCTGAACTTAACCCTCCCCTAGTATCGCTAAATTTAACTCTCACCTAACACTCCCCTACCCACAACCATCCTCACCCCACAACCTAACCTTAAACCTCCTCTCTTCGTAGCCTAACCCTAACCATGACTGTCCCACAGCCTAAGCTTCCCCTCTCCGCAGCCTAACCCTAACCATCCCTGAGAATAGGGACCTTGTGATATCGTAATATTCAGCTGACAGCTGAATCGCCACCGATAAAGGTGATGCCACACTGGTAACATTGCTTCCTATAACAGTTAACAAAACTGTGGGGCAGTATCCAAAATTATTGACGCAAATTTTCAGTCTGCCTGGGGTAGACGGACTTGGGCCACAAAGTAAGCGATTTCTGCCTTCATTTCATCGCCTGCATGATCACTGTCGAAAATCAGTATATCGGACCAGCAAACCACATCCCTCAAAAAGCAAGAAGAGCTCATGCAGCAAATTGCGCTAAGGTCAGGATAGCCTGCAATTACGTGCAAATCATTTGTGAGCATGAAAATGACAGAGAGGTACAGAACGTGACCCGGCGTACATTCGTCATCAGCTAGGTAAACCAACGATGTAGGTGTTAATGTTTACACTGTCTATTAACACTATTACAACAGCAACACAAGCCTCATGTTATTATTTCAGACAAAGTAAGGGCAAAGAGCCGGATCCTGAGGTACGAACGTCGGGGACTTAAGTCATTTGCATAAGTAACCTGACTAAGAACATTGGCGCATGCACACACCAGATGCTCCGCAAGCGTGCCTTCAGGCGTACATAACTAAGAACCGTATTCTCATCTAAAAGTGAAGCAGCCCCTAATCCACCCCCCAGTTTTTAGGTTATGGTACTTAAGAGGGCTACCTTATCTTACTTCTTAAGAAGGCAACTATGGCCGGACAATGGGGTAGATCCAGAACTACGTTTGCCGTACGTTTACTCGCTTAGCGTATTTTCGTGTGCGTACCTTCTATACTCTCCCCTTGGCACACCCCTTGAATGTACGTATTTTGTCCGAGATCCGCTTTCCAAACCCTACCTTAACTTCTGCC
>WWET01002764.1:185789-201629 GCA_011038615.1 Limnodynastes dumerilii | reverse complement strand
GTAACTGATGTCATCTGCTCACGTACGTATGGGCAACACGTATTTACGCCGCTAAGCACGCCCATACTGTACACTTTAAATACAAACCCCCGCCTACATAGCGTATTTCAGACGTATTTTGCACTCACGTAAAATTGGCACGCCCCACACGTAAGTATTGACGTGACACATACGTGAATGGCCCATACGTTCACATTTACGCTACGTGACTGAGCGTATTTTTTATGGTGCGCATGCGCAGTACTTACCAAAAGGCGATTTTACGTCTCCGCCACGCGTAAATTCGCTTACAGTCGTTGTTCTGGATCTGGCCCATTGCCTCTTCCCACCTCCCTCCGGCTAATCTACACCTAACTGGTACGTAGATTGTATAAATGACCTATTACGCATGTGTAGTAGGTCATTTCGGTAATCTACACACCTAAGAAGCAGAAGCTTCTTAGGTATGAATGCGGCCTTAAGTTACGTACATCTGAAGGCACGATAATGGGGCCGACTCTTCATATACTAATTCCATAGGCATTTCAATGAAAGTTTGGGGTGAGGAAGCACAGTTGCGTTTTGATCCAAGTCGTAACACTTAAGGTAGCCTTCTGGACACACAAGTGTCCAGATTTACTACCAGATTTACTACCGTTAGAGGGCAGTTCCAGGACCCGTGCACTCCCCTCTAGACTGCGTAATTACAAACCCGTGCACACGGTGTCTGGATCTAGCGCATATACTGTAATGCACAGAATCGACCACTGGGAGGACTGAAACCATTATCACAAGGATCACTCAGTCTGGAAAACATCATCTGAGAATGGCTGAAGCTCCTGTTTTAGGAGTAAGCGATGTGCTTATCACCAGTGATTTACAGAGATTACACATGAAGATTTAGTAGATTACAAATTACTCCACCAGCAATTAATTACACGCAGTGTGCACTGAAAGTACATACAGGCCTAGAGCAATAGCTATTTTTTTTTCTTTTTTTTAATCTATAGCCTCATTCTATATTTTGAGCTGAGATACGGCACAGAGCCACCCACAGCATAGCTGTCGTATCCAACGGCAACAACACCATCAGCTTGGCACAGTTACATAAAGGAGCTTCACTAAGGTCAAAGAGCAGAGGTCATATTATTCACGACTAAAGCAATATTGTATAAAATCTTTGTAGAAAGTATTGGCGATTTTTGATCGATTATTGGTCCAATCTATTGATAACCGTATAATCAGACTGATAATCGCTCTAGTGTGTGGTCAGCTTCACTATAAACACAGGCCCAGATCCAGAACTACGCCCACAGGAGTAAATTCGCCTGCCGTAAGCGTAACCTCGTCAAAACATAGGCACTGTTTGCCTAAGTTTTGGCCAGTATGGGGGTGCTAAGGCTGTTACGATCATCGCGTAATTACGTCCGGACGTACTTACGATGGGAAAAGTAAAAGGTAGGGTTCGGCAAGCATGGGGAGGTGAAATTATGGTCGGCCAAGGGGAGTGCATTGTATTTACGCTGAGCGTAAATACGATCGGCGCTAGTGCGTAGTTCTGGATTTACCCCACAGTCTATAGCATAAGTGTAGAATAAACCTGTTTCTTCTGGGAAGCTGTAATTATTTACCACTACCGCAACAGATGAACGTCAGTGACTGGGTGGGGACAGAGACTGCGTTTAAACATACATTTCACTTTGCAGGACGGAGACATTACAAGACTTATGTAATTGTCTTTTTCTACACATCACTTCATACCTCATAACATTCACACCTGGGAAATTTGGCCAAAGTAAAGCAACACCTAGGGCCAGATTTACTAAACTACGAAAATGGATAAGTGGAGATGTTGCCCATAGCAACCAATCAGATTCTAGCTCTCACTTTTTCACTATATACTAGAGAATGTCAGGTACAATCTCCACTTTTCCTTTTCGGCAGTTTAGTAAATCTGGTCCGGATTCACAGTTACGTCGTTTTCGGTTTACGTACAGAAATGGCACGTAGATAGCGCAAATAAGCTACTATGCGTGCGTAGTAGATCAATTCCTAAAACAACGTACGTAAGACCAAAACTACGTAACTGTGAATCCGGACCTCTAGACTTAGAGTGACATATTGGCCTGATCAAGACTTACGATGTTACACTGAGCGTTTAAACGCTCAGCGTAACATCCCGACACTCCCCCTTCCTCTAGCTTATTTATACTAGCTTACGCTGGCAGAAGTCTACCCTAACTCCTTCCGGCGTAAGCTAGTGTAAATACGCTGGGACGGCGGCGTTAGCCCTCCCAGCCTCGTTAGCTTCCCTTCCCCCGCCTACCTGCACTAACAGCAGGTAGGCAGGGGAGGGCAGGACGTTCCCTCCAGAGTTACTACGCTGCTGCTACGGACGCCCGCAACATCTGCCCGGCGCATGCGCAGATCGGCTTTTAAGTCGATCTTACGCTGCTGCCCGGCGTATTCAACGCTGGGCAGCGTAGGTCTGGATCAGGCCCATAGGCTCAAAACTCAAAGCAATAATATGCAACAACCTGAGAGAAAGAAATAGAGAGATAGAGAGACTCACACAGAACCAAGATAATACAGGATTAAGTGTCTGAAGCAAAGGATTATGGGTAGACACGTTCAAAATTCGTCTCCTTGTATTTTTTTTTGCACGCCAGATTAAATACTGCAGCCGGTTTAACACAGAAACAACATTAATCTCTATATCTCATCAGTAGGAGATATAGATTCTGGGTTCGCTTGTCTTGTGTATAAACACTGGTCTTCGGAGCTTGTGAATACCGGCTATAAAATTTTGGGAAAATTCCTTCTACCCCTCTGTACTTTGTTCTTGAGATATCTCAGATCAGCTGCTGAAGCAAGGAATCAATGTGACAGCATACAATGGGCACATCCAATATGAACATTATTATCTTTACCGGTTTAAATAATGACCCTAGACCCTATTTGCGCCTTTAGGATTTAGGATATTCTTTGCTTTATCTCAAATATGTTTCAATAGTTATTACTATTATAGGGACCGTATTCAGAGATCCGTTTTTTAAAAGTACGCAATTATACGCACGCATGTAGCGAGGCAACACCCACGACACTCCCCCTCTCCCGGCGCGTAATCGTAGACATACGCCTCCATAGAAAACCTCTAACTTTATGTGTGTACTTACTTGCACATATGTATACCATATATGGGATTCTATGTAACCGAACCCTCAAAGACTCATTTAAATGCCTCCCCCCGCCCTCTTTCACGTACGTATTTCAACCCCACCCCTCCGTACGTATGTCCCGATTCACATGTCCGCGCTCAAAGTACTTACCTGCGTATATTCTACGTAACTTACCTAAATAAAACGGAACGGTGAATACGGCCCCTAGCCTCTGATGGGTGGCACATTTCACCCAGTGTCAGGGCTGCCCTTGTGTTCTAATACTGGTTAAATCCCTTGATATATGTGAAACATGTAATGTGGTAGGGGAGAGGGAGAGGGGTATAGATAGATATGAGAGAGAGATAGACATATTCTGAGTCGGGAACGAGCACTAAAGCTAATGGCCCGATTATGAATAAGTTCCCGTTCCCAAGCTGTCTGCGGCAGTCTACTGAAGGTCAGGTTTATGATGTGAGAAGGGGAGGGTTAAGGGTTAGGGTGATAGAAGAGGAGGGTGAGGGTTAGGTTGTGAGAAGGGGTGGGTGAGGGTTAGGCTGTGAGAAGGGGTAGGCGAAGAGTAGGCTGTGAGAAGGAGAGGGTGAGGGTTAGGTTGTTAGAAGGTAATGGTGAGGGGTAGGCTGTGAGAAGGGAAGGGTTAAGGGTTAGGGTGATAGAAGAGGAGGGAGAGGGATAGGTTGTGAGAAGGGGTGGGGGAGGGTTAGGTTGTGAGAAGGGAAGGGTGAGGGTTAGGCTGTGAGAAGGGGATGGATAGGTTTAGGAGAGGGTTAGGATTAGGCTGTGATAAGGGGATGGATAGGTTTAGGGGATGGTTAGGGATAGGCTGTGATAAGGGGATAGATAGGTTTAGGAGAGGAATAGTGTTAGGTTGGGGGAAGGGGATGGTTAGGGTTAGGGTTAATAAAACTCACTTTCAGCTCTACAAAAATTGTGTGCTCGCAGGGGCCAAGTCTTCTAGGTGCAGACTGATGAAAAGTGACGGGAGTCAGCACCTGTCTGGCGGAAACCAGCAAATCACATCCCTTTCCATAGATATAATAATACTACATTTAATAGAGTCCCGTGTTGTTTGGAAGACATTACTTGTAATTATATCATTTGCTCTGGATACGGTACTGTAGGTGACCCGTTTTCCACTTTTCTTCGTTTTCCTGCTTCAGTCATATAAGTTGAGAAGGGGAGGGGGAGGGTTAGGCTGATATAATGGGAAGGCTAGGGTTAGGCTACGAGGCATGGAGGTTTAAGGTTAGGGTAATAAAAGAGGAGGTTTAGCGTGAAAATTAGAGGAAAATCTTACCTGTCAACGTTGGAGCATTCACAACCTGATTGCTAGTGGAGTACACAGTGTTCAAATTGACACCGCAAAGAAATACCTGCAGCCACGACGAGCTTGTCGGGCAAAGCCGACGGGTGGCTATTCCACCCAGTGTCAGGGCTGCCCTTGTGATCTGTCGCAAATCAGCACATCGTGCCTGCAAACCACACCCATAATAAATATATATATATAGATCAATATAGAACTATCTATCTTTGACACACATTATATATAAAATAATTTCTGCATGAAGAAAAGTACACGGGATCCAGGAGTGACACAGCCCCTGTCACATCTGTCATGCATACATACACAGAGCACTGTTAAAGTACAGGCAGCTCGTCTCAGAATCCCTCCGCACAACTTGCAGCTCGATGTTTCAACTGCAACCCACACATTGCGTAACTCCGAGACGACATGCAGCAAAAACCCAGAGACGATGAGAGACGGTTCCCGAACTCACTGCAGAGCCCCCCTCATTCATGCAAGCCCCGTGGGCTTCTTAACCCACTCTGCACACGCTATCCCTTAATTACCTTTTTAATTGGCTAAGTGCACCGTGGCCAAACTCCATTTAAAATGAATGGACATCAGTGGAAATAATCGCAACTAATAAATAACGGAGATCCCCGACACGGCAAGCCTTGTAACATCCCCGGTGATTAAGTCATTAGCCGCTCTGCAATTGAAATGGATGTTCTAGTCTGTGATGACATAACGAGAGCTCAGGCAGCAAATGATCCCAGGCAGGCAAGATGCCAGATTGTAGGGGAAACCGTTATTTCTAGGTAAAGCAAGATTCTTCCTCTGCAATGATACAGAGACAAAAAAATACATCCTCACGAATGTCATTTACCTTCAGTTCTTGTTTCTGTCCTGGCTCGTAGTGTTCATCTCTCCCCCAGACTAATCCTGCCTCGGGTTCCTCCTCCGAAATATATGTTGGATGTGCTACTGATGCTAAGGAGTGATTTGCCAATAATGGAATGCTTACTTATTAAAAAAAAAAAAAAAGTATCTTAGCAACCATTTCTTAGATCTTAATGTGTAGCTCCTCCAAATATGAATCATTATTCCATCTGTGCTTTGACAGTGAGAAGACAATGATCTTAAAATAGTTCTGATATGTCAGGTATGGTCAGCGACGTGAAGAATTCCACGGCAGGTCATACGGTGCTGCGTGGGGATTCCTGGAATAGTTTCGTGGCGGATAGGAACGTGGTTCCTCAGGGGCATCCAGTTAGGAAACACGGGACACAAAAAGTGATCCATCAAATCCCAGCAAATGGACTTCCGGGTGATGACATGAGTGAAAATTAATGTAAAGTCCAAGCCATGAATCCACATTTGCCAACGCCCATCCTGTACGCGTGTGGCGTAAAATGACATTACGGACGCCATTAAGATAGGGACAGAGGACTGTATTTACACCTAAGAAGCTGCTGCTTCTTAGGTGCGTATTTTCTTACGAATGTACCTACGGCGCATGCACAGTAGTACATTCACGCAATCCATGTACCAGGTAGGTACATATATTGTTTCCGTACAGTCTTTTAAGACCGCACAGAGTAGAAGTGGGAAGGGGAGGGATGTAGATTAGCCAGGGAGGGCGGAGAGAGGCGGTGTCTGTGCGTAGTTTCTTTCTTAAGAAGGAAACTCTGCACAGTAAGATAAGATAGCGCTATGGATTGTTTCCGTACAGTCTTTTAAGACCGCACAGAGTAGAAGTGGGAGGGGGGAGGGATGTAGATTGGCCGGGGAGGGCGGAGAGAGGCGGTGTCTGTGCGTTGTTTCCTTCTTAAGAAAGAAACTCTGCACAGTAAGATAAGATAGCGCTATGGCACTTGTAAGTGGAATAAGGTACCTAAATACAGGGGGGGGCGAGTTTAGGGGCAGGACCAGTGAGTTAGGAGCGCACCTGACTCACTCTTCGTTGCGAATATGGTCCAGAGTATGTTTCAAAACTTGCAGGGTTTTAGAACGCAGCCTGCGTGCGGTAGATGCGTTCTGTAAACGCTCAGCAGGCTGCATGTGATTTAGAAGAGGACCCGGCCGCGCCATTGAATTGAAACACATTACAGTACGTAGTGTTTGGGCGCACAGTAGGTAAGCACAATGGGCCTGATCCAGGCCTACGCTGGACAGCGTTACTACTCCGGCCAGCAGCATAAGATTGGCTTAAAAGCCGATCTGCGCATGCGCCAGGCAGATGTTGCCCGGCGTAGCTACAACGCCTGATCTTGGATCGGGCGTCCGTAGCAGCACCGTAGTAACGCTGGAGGGGGCGTCCCCCAGCGTTACTACGTTCAGGTTAGTGTAGGGAGGCGGGGGGAGGGAGGGTAATGGATTATCGGAGTAACGCCGCCGTCCCAGCATAGTTACACTCCTTTACGCTGGCTGAAGTTAGGGTAGCTTTCAGCCGGCATAAGGGAGTGTAAATACGCTCTAAGCAGGGGGAGTGTCGGGGGAGTGAGCTGCTGTTACGCTGAGCGTTAGCACGCTCAGTGTAACAGCGTAAGTCTGGATCAGGCCCAATGAAGCTAATTGCCCAAATATTGCGGTAGTATGGTTTAATAATATCTATAAATGGAGGTTATGATTAATGTGAGAACCTTTGCTGGATTATGAATGTCAGAAAATAAAATCAAGCAATATTTGTCATTTTTAATTTTAAAAAAAAGTGACAACAATTTTTTTTATTACTGTATATTAAAATGATGTAACACATGCACAATACTTTGACCATTTGTAGTGTGTTTGAAGTGTCCCATCCTAAGCAGGGCACACACTGGTGGCTTTTCAGCAGATAATCTTTCCAATCACCCAATCACAAGACCATTTCACCAGATATCTCACCAGTGTGTACGGTCACAGATCACAGATCTCCTAATAGACACAGGACACACTTGCAAAAATTTAAAGATATCTTTCCATGGTTGATCTGGTATATTAGTAGCTCCAAAAGATCAAATCAGAAGATCAAAAACTGTTTTACAAGATTGTTGAGCATCTGCGGACAGTACACTGTAAGATCAGCTGCATTATTTGTTGATAGGTTGCTAAACAGAAATGCATTATGTCGACAAGGGTATCATGCCGACCGTTATATGTTTGGCATGGTAGCCCTTCAAAACGCCAATGAACGGCACTCCTCCTGCTAACGAGACATGAATGTGCCTGGGTGCAGTATCAGTAAGGGGAAATGTACAGTTACAGAAAATGAAGGATCTCTGAGGCTTATGGGCCGTATTCAGAGATCCGATTTAGCGGCGACTTCTGTGCGTATTTTTAGGTACGTTTCAGCTGCGCATGCGTGGTAACCTTTTATACGCAGTTAACGTAGACGATACGCGGGGAAGTGGCACGCGCCCGGACTTGTGAATCGGATGTAGAAAAATCTGCACCTAACTCTGACGGAAACATACGCACGGAAGGATTTGCATAGAAATGGGCGGGGAAAGGCATTTAAATGATGGAAAGTGGGCGCGATTACAACTATATGCCCGGAACTATACGCACGAAAGACACACACGCTCCTAAGTGGAAGCGGATAGTTAATGCCAGTCTATGGAGGCGGGATGAAGGATTATCAAGGGGAGTGACTGGGGTTTTGGTGGGTGTAACTTGCTCCGTAGGTACGTATATTTGCGATCCGATCGCAGCATGGAAGTCTGAATACGGCTCTTTATCATCCACAGTTAAAGTTTATTTAGTCCCTTACACATACGTTGTATCACCCCTCTGTCTTGTCCTCTCTCTCTCTGTCTGTCTTATTCTCTTCCCTCGTTTACCCCCATCTGGTTCTAACCCTCTGTCTTTTCTTCTCATCTGTCCTGTTCCTTTGTTCAATCTTCCCCTGCTCTTTCCTGTCCACTTCCTCCAATCTGTCTGTCTTCTTTTCTTCTGCCCTGTCCCGCCGTTTTCTCTTCCTCTGCACTGTCCTGTCCTCTTCCTCTGTCTGTCCTCTTTTCTACCGACCTATCCCTCTGTCTTCTCTTCCTCCGCTCTGTCCTGTCTTATGCACCGGTCTGTCTTTTTTTCTTCTGCCCTGTCCCACCGTCTTCTCTTCCTCTGCATTGTTCTGTCCTCTTCCTCGGTCTGTCTTCTTTTCTACTGACCTATCGCTCTGTCTTCTCTTCCTCCGCTCTTTCCTGTTTTATCCCACTGTCTGTCTTCTTTTCTTCTGCCCTGTCCCTCTGTCTTCTCTTTCTCTGCACTGTCCTGTCCTCTTCCTCTGCCTGTCTCCTTTTCCTTTCCTCGTGAAGCTGCATCATACAGAGGTAAGTAATTGCACTGTTAACTGAAGGGTTGCCGACTCTCCCGAAATATCCAGGAGACTCCCGAATTCGGGCATTTCTCCCGGGATCCCTGGAGAGCTGGCAAATCTCCTGCAGTGAGCTTGAGGCTATGAGTTTATGCAAATCCCGGCTTCAGGTCCCCTCGGCCTATCAGTACTGTAATTCCTAGCGTTACTAGGAACTGGACGGGACTTGTAGACGCAATTTGCGCCATCAAGTCCCGCCCCATTCCCCAGTAACACTATAAACAGTTACGATGATGAACAGGAGGCGGTGTTTTAGAACACAACTGCATATATCGCATCAAGCCCCGCCCACATGCTGTCCTTTATTTCTTCTTTAAGACTGCGTGTAAGCAATCTACGTAGCGAAACGCAACGTAAATAGCGTACAAAAATTACTACGCATGCCCAGTAACTACTGTTTTATCCCACTGTCTGTCTTCTTTTCTTCTGCCCTGTCCCTCTGTTTTCTCTTCCTCTGCACTGTCCTGTCCTCTTCCTCTGTCTGTCCTCTTTTCTACCGACCTATCCCTCTGTCTTCTCTTCCTCCGCTCTGTCCTGTCTTATGCACCGGTCTGTCTTTTTTTCTTCTGCCCTGTCCCACCGTCTTCTCTTCCTCTGCATTGTTCTGTCCTCTTCCTCGGTCTGTCTTCTTTTCTACTGACCTATCGCTCTGTCTTCTCTTCCTCCGCTCTTTCCTGTTTTATCCCACTGTCTGTCTTCTTTTCTTCTGCCCTGTCCCTCTGTCTTCTCTTTCTCTGCACTGTCCTGTCCTCTTCCTCTGCCTGTCTCCTTTTCCTTTCCTCGTGAAGCTGCATCATACAGAGGTAAGTAATTGCACTGTTAACTGAAGGGTTGCTGACTCTCCCGAAATATCCAGGAGACTCCCGAATTCGGGCATTTCTCCCGGGATCACTGGAGAGCCGGCAAATCTCCTGCAGTGAGCTTGAGGCTATGAGTTTATGCAAATCCCGGCGTCAGGTCCCCCCGGCCTATCAGTACTGTCATTCCTAGCGTTACTAGGAACTGGACGGGACTTGTAGACGCAATTTGCGCCATCAAGTTACGCCCCATTCCCCAGTAACACTATGAACAGTTACGATGATGAACAGGAGGCGGTGTTTTAGAACACAATTGCATATATCGCAGTAAGCCCCGCCCACATGCTGTCCTTTATTTCTTCCCTCTCACCTCTCTCGAAGTGAAGAAATATAAAGTCGGCAACCCTGGTTAATTGATCATTAGGGATAGATGACAGATCACTATTCCATCAAGCCAAACAAATAAGTACTACATAGCTATCAAGGTACACAAAATTCCAAACATAGGCCTGTATTCAGACCTCTGTTTTCTGTGCCCGTACTTCCGTAAATAAGCGGTCTTTAAGATTTCTTACACGCTGTCTTTAAGACTGCGTGTAAGCAATCTACATAGCGAAACGCAACGTAAATAGCGTACAAAAATTACTACGCATGCCCAGTAACTAATTGCTTATTTACGGTAGTACGGGCACAGAAAACAGAGGTCTGAATACGGACCATACTTTTTTATATTATTCAGACATTTTGCGTATGAACGGCGTGCACGATGCTTGAAGAGACAACGTTCGACTCCAAGCCTCTTGTGTATCAAACGTACACATTTTACTTCCTGAAGGCAAGTTATATTGACGAGCGCATGTTATATATTCTTCTCCAGCATGTCCCCATCCTCTAATAGCTCTCTTTAATGTACACTTATCCTGGAATATACTTGAGACATAAAAAGGTCCTCTTGTAAAGGTAATCTTGTTCGAGTCGGAAGCTTTATCGTCAAGAGTGAATATAAATGTACAGATGATACTTAAGATGGTTGAATGCATATAACAGAGCCACAGACAGCTGGAGACAACACGAGGGACAGAGGTATTTATAATAAGAGGAAGATTACGATTAGTTGCATTACGAGAGCTAAGGAGCACTTGCTGCCTACACATAGTCTACCGCCAGGCTGGGTGCGTGTCCGAAAATAAGCCCTGACAGCCTCTTTCTTTCATGTCGTAATCAATTCAATAATAAACTAGGATACAGGGTCTGATCCAAAGACGCACGCAATTCAGCTCGCACTGTGCTCGCCATAGACGCGTTAGAAAAAAAACGTACACGGCGGTGCCTTTGTATTGCAAGCCATTACAGCACACAGCAGCTAAGCGCAATATAACCACATGCCCAAACACGTTATGCAAGTACAGCATAATGGTAACTTAAGCCGCTCTCACATCACACATTATCCAACCAGAGTTATTTCCGGGGCTTTTCGGGGACCCAGGAAATTATGGGTCCCGGGTCTGTCATGACACTGTGAAGGGTCTGGGGGAGGGACATGTTTACTGTTGCCTAGCAACAGTATAAAAAAAATCTCTCCTCCAATCGGGTCTTTTAGGTGTGACCCGGGTTAAAAACCCCGGGTCAGCACCTTTCACATCATAACCGGACACGGGAAAAACCCTTCTTTTTTGCTACGCCTGAGTCCCAGGTTATTAGACCCGGGACCAGGACCCCGGTACCTTTCACATCACCACCAAAAACCCGGGTATTTAGTGGGGATCTGAAAAGGGTTATTATAAATGGAGGTTCTGATTAACGTGAGAGTCTCTGTTGGACTGTAAATGTCACAACGTAATTGCATGAAAAAAATCTATTATTTTCTTACAGTATGTAGAAAGGATTTTACACATGTGCAATACCTCAGTGGTGATTCCTGAACCTAGACATAACCTGGGTCTTATGTCTGCATTTGGAGCTGGATCGGGTGCACTTGCTTGGACTCCGCCCCTTCTCGTGTATTGACTACGTCCTTTCCATCCACTCCCTCCCTTGACACGCCCCTCAGAACGCAAGCCGTCAGATCTCATGCTGCTCTCAGCTCTGAATGTCCGTGGCTGCGCGCAGAAAACCGTCTAGTCAGCTGCTGTACACTCGCGCCCGGATTGCGCCCCTAAGGGCTGATTCAGAGTTGCACTTCCAACTTTTTTTTAGGTGCAAGTGTAGACCTGAGCAATACCATGTTGAATTGCAAGGGGAAGCAGATTTACATTGTAAAACCAGAATTAAAATGAGGAGGTGAAGTTTCTTAGCTCAACTCTATTTTATAGAATAAACATAAAGCGATGCAGTACTTTAGTTCTATGTAAAAAGTAATGTATTTCCCCTGCATGCTATTTTTTTAAACTTAATTAACACCCCCTAACTTTGAAAAATGGTTTAGCCGAGCTGTACACTTACACCTAAAAAAAAGGAGTAAGCGCATCTCCGAATCAGCCCCGTCATCTCCAACAACTGTAATTCATGATAATTGTCGCACTCTGCACCAAATTCCCATTTTAGATCCGAATAGAGGATCATCATGTTGTTGCGTCAAGGGTTGGTCCTTTGGCCCAGCAAAGGAGCAGCAGAAGGTTACTGGTTGGCTAATGCTGTTCTTCACGAACACACTGTCAACGAATAACAGCCTAAGCCTGCCAGCCATCTACAGCTGTGCTTAGGAAGGGGATACGCTGCATCAGGTGCAGGACTGATGTGCCCACCCCAAATACCACATGCCCAAGACTAATCAATCCCTGTCATCAACAATTTCACCATTGGGAAGAGCAACTTCTTTGATGGGTTAAACCAGTGATGATCAACCACAGGCCATAGGTTCACATCTTTATCTTTAATCTTGGTAATATGGTCAAGCAATAAATGCAATCAAAGAAAGAGGCAGCTATATGTAATATCATAACAGCACACAAGTGCTACAAGCTATAACAGAGAAATCAGACTTCCACATAAAAAGGAGGCGAGAAATACTGCGGATTATTACGGCAACTGGTTACAGGATGCACAATTGCATTTTGATTGATTTGTTGTAAATAGCCTTTAAAGCCATTTCCCCTTTCAATAATACTTCCAAATCCATAACAATCACAGAGTTATGAGTGAATATATAACAGAATACAAAGCATGTGTCATATTTAATTTGCCTAAATGAGCATTGTCTATGCAAAACCTTGCTGAGGTGTAATTATTTGCCAATGATTACACTAATTAGCTGATAAATCCGCCATCTCTCAGGGTAGACACGGCAGCTTCCAGAGCTTTATCGACAGTGACAATACGAACAACAAGACGGGATGAGAGTCAGCACTGAGAGAGCAATACATCCTCATGACGTCTGTTGTACTGTCACAGCAAATGTGTATCTAGCACTGAAAGTCCATCCAATGATGAATTTGATGGCTGTTTTGTTTGAAATGGGCCTTGTGACCAAACCCTATGGCAGAACCCCCCTTCTTCCATTATTGGTCATCGTCACGTGACATGTCTCCGGGTGACCTTGTGCGCTGCTAAGGCGTTACACAAATATAGAGCATAGGTGTAAGATCTGTGGCCAGGAATGTGATCTGCCGGTGCGAGGGTCTGTTTTCCAACAGACCATTGTACAACTGCTGAATTCCGACTGCCAGCAATCACTGAAAGTCTCAATTTTAAAATGCCAGACCCTCCAACATGACCCATTCCATTAGGTACACAATACTCCGCTTCTGAGCTTCCAACTGTCACTCTCCTGTTTGAAAAACATTTTTCGCTTTAAAAAAAGGTGGTTACCATAGAAACTGACAGTTGGAAGCTCAGGGGCAGAGTATTGTGTACCTAATGGAATGGGTCATGTTAGAGGGTCTGAAATACATCAGTGCTGCAAAGATTTCTGCACCGACAGGCGAGTGTTTTCACCAAACCATGGGCCTGATCCAGTCATTTTATGTACGCAAACGTGCCTGAGTTACGCACTACTAAGGATAATGCCCCTCCCCCTGGCACTCCCCTCCCACCGACAGGCGAGTGTTTTCACCAAACCATGGGCCTGATCCAGTCATTTTATGTACGCAAACGTGCCTGAGTTACGCACTACTAAGGATAATGCCCCTCCCCCTGGCACTCCCGTCTCACACATGTAACGGACGTGTTCAGAACCTGCCTTAACTTTTCCTTGCGTATCTCTGGTCGTACATATCGCCTTATCGTAAGTAAGTGCCAAACCCCGCCCACACCGTACCATTTAAATGCCTCCCTCAGCCCACAATGCATTTATTCGGCTTGCGTTGGGACGTCACACCCTATCGTACGGAGTTACCTACAAGTTACGTACGATCAGAGTTACGATGCCTAACATCTGCCGCGCATATGTGCAACGCATTCCCAGAGCCAGACTTACGCATGCCGCAAGCGCAAACTAGCGGTCGATATTACATCTGGATCAGGCCCCATGACCTTAACCCTTTACTAACCCTAACTCTCCGTTATCCTCAGCCTAGCCTTAACCTTCCATGTCCTGCAGCCTAACTTTAACCCCAACCTTCTATTCCCCGCAGCCCAACCCTACCCATAATCCCGCCGCAGCCTATTGGGAATAAGTGGAAATACGGACCCATTCCCACTAGCAATTTCCTATTGCTATTTTCTAGTTTTCGGACAATAATACAGCTACTGTTGTTGGAATAACATATACGTCCCGTGTTTAGCGATTTTTACCTCTGAAAGACCGCATTTACGCAATCTACACAAGAAAAAGATACGACGATTACGTTAAAAAATGACTACGCATGCGCAGTGGTAAAAATGGCTAAACACCGGACGTATATGTTATACGTTCGGTACCTTGAATACGGGCCCCAGATCCATGAAGAAAGCCGGTAGCGCGTTCCAGTGCACGTGACGAATGTAGCCATTTTTCATACGCAGCATTCCGAAAAGGGCCATTACTATTAAATCAGGATCTGTTTCACCGTTAAGGCGATGCTATATGACACCATCATGCATTGCACTTAAAGGACACTGCAGTATTCTAGAATCTGTTGTGTAAAGTGAGCAGTGCACATACCTGGAATGGAGACTGGCTGTTGTAGTTCTTTATCTCCTTGTTTGTTCCTCTAAATAGCAGCACTCGTGCACAGCTATCCTGTAATACAAAGACGAAGAAGAGTGAATCATAGATACTTAGAAGTAAGGTCCATCAATTTCTATCATAAACACTACATGCATTGATGCAAAGCAAAAAAAAACCACAATATTATTTTTACTATGTAAATACAGAGCATGTATTATGTAAATATAGAGCCAAATGTATGTAGCCATAAAGCCTAAATCAAGTAATTATAGGGCCCGATTCAATTGTCCGCAAAGCCTGTTCACAGTGCTTTATTTGTAAATTAGCATTGCGGATTTTAATATGCGCCTTGTATAGGTGTGCATTAAAATCCACAAATCTTGATTTGAGCACCTCTTGCTTAATATTGTTTGTAGGCACTTGAATCGGGCCTATAGAGTCTAAGTCATGTGACTATAGAGCCTAAGTCATGTGACTATAGAGCCTAAGTCATGTGACTATAGAGCCTAAGTCATGTGACTATAGAGCCTAAGTCATGTGACTATAGAGCCTAAGTCATGTGACTATAGAGCCTAAGTCATGTGACTATAGAGCCTAAGTCATGTGACTATAGAGCCTAAGTCATGTGACTATAGAGCCTAAGTCATGTGACTATAGAGCCTAAGTCATGTGACTATAGAGCCTAAGTCATGTGACTATAGAGCCTAAGTCATGTGACTATAGAGCCTAAGTCATGTGACTATAGAGCCTAAGTCATGTGACTATAGAGCCTAAGTCATGTGACTATAGAGCCTAAGTCATGTGACTATAGAGCCTAAGTCATGTGACTATAGAGCCTAAGTCATGTGACTATAGAGCCTAAGTCATGTGACTATAGAGCCTAAGTCATGTGACTATAGAGCCTAAGTCATGTGACTATAGAGCCTAAGTCATGTGACTATAGAGCCTAAGTCATGTGACTATAGAGCCTAAGTCATGTGACTATAGAGCCTAAGTCATGTGACTATAGAGCCTAAGTCATGTGACTATAGAGCCTAAGTCATGTGACTATAGAGCCTAAGTCATGTGACTATAGAGCCTAAGTCATGTGACTATAGAGCCTAAGTCATGTGACTACAGAGCCTAAGTCATGTGACTACAGAGCCTAAGTCATGTGACTA
>WWET01002764.1:141445-172536 GCA_011038615.1 Limnodynastes dumerilii | reverse complement strand
GAGAGGGTCAGACTGCGGGAGATGGTGGGTTAGGGTCAGGCTGCAGGTAAGGGAGGGTTAGGGTCAGGCTGCCAGGAATGAGGGTTAGGATAGTGAGAGGGGAGGGTTAGCGTAAGAATTAGGGAAAGTAGTGGGGGACTTTTTTTTTTTTTTTTTTAACACTTTTTGGAGCACCGAAAGCTCGGTGCTCCGTGGATCGATTGCAATGCCTCCTCGAGGCAAAAATCTATAACAAATGAAATAAAAAAATAAAAAAAAACGTAAAATAATTATTTTAGTAAAGCGTCTTTACAATAACCAATATTATGGCATTTTCTTACCACCATTTTCTGGATCATGGTAATTTGGGTCCAGGCCACGATCTAACATCTTGCAGACTTTCTCCAGAGAACAATGCTGAATGTAATCCATAAATTTACGCAGATTAGCCTGGAATGACAGAGACGGTAAAAAATGTGCTCCCGGTTATGAGCTCATTTAACATGAACGTGTGTTTATTAGACTCACTGGAAAGTTTGAGTATAAGGAGGAATTTTAATTAAACAGAACACAATAAAGATTCCATTTTTAACAAACTAACCCATACATTTTTTTATAGAATTATTATTATTATTTTTTAATATGCCAAACCAGTTCTAAAACTGGTGGATGAGCAAGTATTACAGCAATGATGGCTGAATGACTATTATAGGAATTTTAATTCACAACCTGCTGGAATGTTATAAATGAATCCATTGTTCAAAGACCAGTTATAGGAACTTTATGGGTGAAACCTATATTTACGAGAAGCCGCCTGTCAATTAAATAGATTGTTTTCTTTACCTACATCCCAAATTCCATCACGTCTCCAGATAATAAGAAAAGGATAATCTGATGTATAATGTTTACAAGAGATGCCAAGTGTGACCAGGAATATGGAGAGGGCACTGGTGGAAGAGTGGACACTGCATAGGACGACTTTAACGTGTGTGTGTGTGTGTGTGACATGTAAAAATAATCCAAAACGACCGATATTAGTGTCGAATCCATAGTTTTCGGGGTTGCTGAGATGAATAGTGACAATCCTGATGCCGTTTATGTCCAAGTTCAGCCCCCATCAGCATGGGGGGTGAGAAGGGGTAAAAACAAAAATGCCCAAAATGACTGACATTATTGTCAAAGCCATAGTTTTCAGGGTCGAGAAGCTGATTGGTGACAGATGTCCGTCTGAATGATGGATAAGGAAGAAAACTTCACAGAGTATTATTGGCTCCCATTAGACATACTAAGGGAGAATGGGGTCACATTGGTGTAGGCTGGGCAGAACTTTAACAAAGGGATCCAGTTCTGAGTCTTCTATTGGATGGATTTGGATGACATCAAATCACGATTTAGGAGGGACTGTCTTAATAAGCTCAGTTTGGGTGTAGTTTGGCCAGAAGAGGGCAGAGCTTATTTTGAATGACGTTAAATAACATTAAATGTTATTAACAAAAATTGTACATATTGTCAAGCTGTTTAGTATTTTCAAAAGCTTGACAGCTACATCCAACTCATTGAATTAATAACTTTATTTTGGTTTTAATTATTTTTTGTTATATATTCAATTTATATATTCAGTTAAGTTTTAAAAAATACCTTTAACATACCTTTGTGTGAAGCTTGGCGATCTGTTTCTCGTCAATGCTGGACTGCTTATAGAGCCTCTTCTTATAACGAAACTGCACAAGAACAACATTTATTTTATGAGGGAGAGGAATACCATCTACCAACTGAATCAGGTTGTTCAAAATTAAACATAGCTAATCCCAGAATCTATTTAGTCTATTTAGAATCCGTAGTCAGAGCTTGAAAAGTTCTAGAAGCCAGGCCGCCATAATGACAAAAAATTTGTACCGGATGCCCAGAGTACAGTCAAATGGAGGCTAATGTCCCTTCACAGCCCTGCAAAGGCTTCTGGGAGACAAGCTCAGTAACTTCCTTTATATAGAGCCAGCCTATGTGACACGTCGGAGCAATAAGGAAGACGGAGGAATTTAATAGGTTCAAGAACAGAGAGTGCTGGCAAAGACAAGGAGGAGGGCAATTAATTTGGGCAAATGCGGCAAAAATAACAGAATACTTTATGGCGAATTATAATGGTGGCATATACATATATATATGTAGAAGTAGATAAATAGATAAATATTGGTCTACATCCTAGATTCTAAAAAAAAACAAAACATTAGTCGATTCCTGCTTTCGGTGATGCTTTTCAAACATTTATTCAGCAAAATGATTGGCTGGTAGCATCAGACATTATAAAACGATAATATACGCCACTTTCTAATAGAAAGCCACGTTGAATTGTATAAATACTGTGACCGCAATGTACCAGTACATTTCTCTTGAACCATGAACACTTTTAAAGAATTAGCAGCAAATTCCACATACCTCTAAAGACGGTACACCCCTGCTCATTGGCTGGGGATACTCCCGGAGAAGTCTCTCCTCATCGAGGAACTTCCCGTCTCTGCCGTTACTGGAAGGTTGGTAGAGCCCATAGTTAAGAACATCTTTCAGGCTCTGGTTCAGGGTGCACAAAATCCTCTGCTTTGCCACCCAAACAGTGGCGTCAGGGTTAAACCGGATACATTTCTAGAAAGAGGAAGATGCAAAAACATAATTCATTGCAAACTACGCGTTTCACCATCCACGTTTGACAACTGTACTCAGATGCCTTTTGTAGCCCTCAAGCGTTAAAGGAGTGGAGCTGAAATGATTGTAAGTGATAACAATTTTGGATTTGTAATAAAATAGAGAACTTTATATTGGGTATATTTATTTCTTTATTATTTTATTAACATGTTTTTATATAGTGCTGTGAGATTACGCAGCGCTTTACAGAGGATATTTCACATTCACATCAGTCCCTGCCCCAGTTCCCTGCTACATTCTAAATTCCCTAACTCACACACACACATTAGGGATAATTTATTTAGCAGCCAATAACCTACTACTATGTTTTTGGAGTGTGGGAGGAAACCGGAGCGCCCAGTGGAAACCCACGCAGACACGGGGAGAACATACAAACTCCACGCAGATAAGGCCTAGTCCAGGAATCAAACTCATGACCTCAGCGCTGTGAGACCCTAACGCTGTTCAGACCCCCTTGCGCATAGAATAAACACAGAGATCTTGATAAGGTCCTGTGATGCCGAACAAACACATCGAGTCGCGGTAATGGCTAGGTCTCATAGAAAACAGCCGATAGGTCACATCCATTTTATTCATGCGGTGTTACCAGACCGTGGAAGTAATATCAAGACAAGACCTTACAATTGGTGCACCACAAAAATACTGCTGCAGTGAGGTGATCCAGGGGGAAAACCACTCGCCCCCCAGCCCTAAAGAAATCCAAAGTATTTTACCCTGAATAGGATAAAAAATTCAAAACTACATACACCCAAAAACTCACCTTAATGACCACGCTGTAATACTATATAACAAATCATACAATAATTAATGTCTTTACGCAAAAATGAGTCTCTCTTTATCCAGATGATCTTTGTCTATGTTATCCTCCAATCCGTATTTGTATGTGAAGATATTAATAAAACAAAAAATTTATTGCACAACAGTGTTTCACTTTTTATGAATAAAATAAGGCAATTATTTCACTCACATTATTATTCTCTTGTTTGGATGCAGTAAGATAGTCCTTTGGACTTCTCCTCGTTTTAATGTTGTTCTCTTCCTTTTATCCACGCTCCAAATTCATACAGAAAAGTAATAAAAGGAAATCTCATGTGCAGACTGTTTTCAACTCAAGGCGCCTCAAAATAGACATTCTCAAGGTGCCTTGAGAAAGACATTCAATTGTAGAAACGCGTTGGTGGTTCATAGTAGCGGGGGAGCGAGCCTATACCAGTGACCCGGTAACAGAACTTTTCTATTGAACTTTGTTTGAAAGTTTCCCCCGGGAGACCCGGGTCCCAAAGGTACTGTAAAAGTTTCAAATAGGTTGTGCTTTTGTATTGGAACGCTTGGGGGACACGCACCCTGCGGGCTATGGTTTTGTTCGTATTTTGCATTTTTGTATTGATCCTTTTAATATTAAAATTAAATAATTATAAATTAGGCTGGTGAATCCTCAAAACCTGGACTACTGAGAGAAAATGTTTTGAGAATAAAGAATTGTTTCTGGAAGTTAAAGGTACTATGGAGCTTTAAGAGGAACATATTGAGGCGCATACACTCAAGAGGAAAAGCCTGTGAGTGCAAATCTTATATTCCCTGCGGTTGGGGTAGTTTAATATACTACCCGATTTTTTTTTTTGATTTTTTTTTCCATGAAATCGGGGTTTTGGATACTTTGGAGTAAGAACTGGTCAAATGGAGATAGAAACGGAGAAATCTATGGCGGAGGAGAATTAAATCTGAACAGTATACAACCAAGAGAGATGTCATGTGAGTGCATTTGATTGTGCCTTATACTTACCTGGTTTAGACATACTGCACGATTTGACTTGAGGTCTTGACTTTTCGGCACGGGGATCAGACCAGACGATAGTGGTGCAGGAGATCCGGACAAGTTTTTGATGGACTCTCTATACAAGTAACATAAAAGTAAGTGAATGTCTATTTTGAGGTGCCTTGAGTCGAAAACAGTCTGCCCATAATATCTCCTTTTATTATTTTTCTGTATGAATTTGAAGCGTGGATAAAAGGAAGAGAACAACATTAAAACGAGGAGAAGTCCAAAGGACTATCTTACTGCATCGAAGCAAGAAAATAATAATGTGAGTGAAATAATTGCCTTATTTTATTCATAAAAAGTGAAACACTGGTGTGCAATGAATTTTTTGTTTTATTAATATCTTCACATACAAATACGGATTACATAGACAAAGATCATCTGGATAAAGAGAGACTCATTTTCACGTAAAGACATTTATTATTGTATGACATGTATTATATAGTATTACAGCTCGGTCAGTAAGGTGATTTTTTGGGTATACGTAGACCGTGGAAGTAAGTTTGGCCACTGTGGCTTTTACTAAATATGCCAATTTGAAAAAATCAGGACTCAGCGGCAGATGCTCGATCAGTGTAAATGCCGTAACTGAGCAGAGAAAAACAGCAGAATAATCATTTACAGTAATTACACCAATACACTGACCGCCACGAAAGACATAAGCAAGTGGCCAAATTATCAAGATGAGAAATAAATCACTTTCCTAATGGAGCTTTATAACCATATTATATTTACCTAAAATAACCAGAGGCAAGTCCCCCATGTGCCTAAATTCAGATTTCCAATCCGGTAACTATCCTCCCCAGTCTCACACTTAACACCTGACGCACAATCATTACATTCCAGTAACCCTTGGGCTATCATTTGACTCCACTTTTATTGAATCAATAACAAGGAAGAATATGATCAGAGATTCTTCGGAGATTTCTCCAGCCCTAAGCACAATATCAACATGTTCTAAATATACGCTTTATCCTTCCCACTAGTTTACCAGGAGAAGTACAGTCCATGGAGACCCCTCATAACTACTTTTACCTCCTTTCTCATTGTTTTGTTGCTCTATTCCTAAAGTCTGGATTCATGGATAACATTAAGTAAATATCAAACTATTATTACAGTATTTAAATAATGTTACTAAAGTACAAAGAGCTGTATTCCATATTGACATCACGTTACATAGAAACATAGAAAGTGACGGCAGATAAGAGCCACATGGCCCATCCAGTCTGCCCAGTTGTTTATTTAAAACTATACTGACCCCAGACCCTATTTACCCTTAATTTAGTTTGAGATTTAGGATATTATTTATCCCAAACATGTTTACACTGTTCTACTGTGTTACCTCTACCCCCTCAGATGGGAGATTATTCCACTTATCTATCACCCTTTCAGTGACGTCATTATCCGCACATTTCCTCTGAATTTACCACCCTCCAGTTTATATTCATTCCCTCGTGTTCTATTACACCTCTTCCTTTATATAAAGCCCCCTCCTCTAGCCGGTCACAATAATTGATATATGTGAAAGCTGCTATTATATCTCCCCCTCTCCCTTCTCTGCTCCAAGCTATACATGTTTAGTTCATCTAGCCTTTTTTGGTATTTTGTGTGACACAGGCCATGCACCATTTTAGTTGCTCCTCTTTGCACAGTCTCTAATGTATTTAGACTTTAGAAATTACGTTCCCTAACAAACGCCTACTAAGGTCCAACTAAGGCAGCCGTCCATTAACCAACACGTCCGTCTTTTGAATTCAGGCAGTGGAAAGTATCTCGGGAGGATTCCGTCTCCCACTCCATCCGGTGCAGGGATATTGGATGCTCAAAATAGCCACCAGACGGATGCAAAGACACTGTTCTGCGGACCCCAGTCAATTTAAATTACTCGAAATAATCACTGGGCCATAAAGAGAGATGTCCAAAGCACCTCGAAACACTCATCTCCCATCTACAGGTGCCAGATGACCCTAATGAAGATCCCTTGCGGGGCGAAATGCGTAGCAATAGCATGGTAAAGTCCCAAAAGGAGATCTCTTTAGTTACCTTCAAGCCGCAGCGTTGGCATAGATTGGGTTATCCAGGAAACTTTAAGCAACCACCTGAAGGGAGAGACAAGGGCTCGAAAGTCTCTGCTGCGACACCTGACCACAGTAGCAGGTCAGTATATGGACGTTTCCTCAACCCTTCTGCTACGATCGTTAAGGTAAGAGCAAACTAGAGCTTAATAAGTACTGGAGCAGATACACTGATTGCGCCTTCTGATATAGTTTATACTTTCACTGGGACGTGGAAATTCTCCTCTGCTAAGTATTGCTCTGCAATAACGCTACCCTTAGAGCTAAGATACGCATAACATGACTTTCCTAAACTCACCTAGTGCCACGGAAAACCACTGCCACATTTATCAATAACATTGTACAGTGGGATGAATGCCAAACCTTTGAATACCATTATAGCCACCATTTTAATAGCAGTGTATTTGAATGAAGAAATAAGTTACTTAATAACAAATCACATTCTCAACCTTTGTGACTTCTCATTTAAGAAAGACAGGGGACGCAAAGCCTGAAAAATAACATCTGCGCATGGGAGTGCCAGACTTTACATTACGGATTTCCTAGCGTGCGGAACTCAGCTACGCTAGGAGATCCGAAGGAGGGGGGATGGGCACTTGTTGTTCTTTACTGGCACGCTGTCTGTGAAGAACAGCCTAAGCCTGGTGAATTAGTGAACTAACATTTTTCAGACAGCACTAGAGAATGGAGCAGCATTGGGCCCAGAACCAATGTACTCCCCCTAAAACTTTGTTGCTGTCCATGGCAACCAATCAGATCCGGATTATTATTTGTACATTCTAGGAAATAGTAGCACAGACCCTTCAATATGACCCATTCCACCAGGTACACAATACTCCGCTCCTGAGCTTCCAACTGTCACTCACTTGGTTTTAATGAATTAACTGAAGTTTGAAAACGTGGTTACCATAGTAACTGATTGTTGGAAATCCAGAACAGTGGAATGGGTCATGTTAGAGAGTCTGCTAGCGTAAGTACAGCAAACCTTGCATGGTCCTCAACCCTGGGTGCTCACCATCATTATCATCTGTCAGTAAGCCCTGACCTCTGGCATACCGTGCCACATGATCCTATTTTTTCCCAGGATGCACAGGGTCCCACACAACCTTACTGCCCTTGACTAATGCTATAACCCATCCTGTCCTGTTCCATCCATGCGGACAAAAGAAATACCCATGACATAAGGAAACAAGAGGTTTTTCTGCAAAAAGTAGTGAAGGAAACCCATTTAACACACAGAAAACATCATAGTTGCAAACTCTCTGTCAATATGGGTGGGTGATCTCCCTGACTCCGATTCAGTTCTAGAAGTCATTATGGGAGAAATTGTGTCCTATTTCCCTGCATTGATGCCTATGGAGGCGGCCATTTTCATGGAGGCCAAGAAGTAATGAAAGACTGGCAGTTATCTAAGACAACATGGCTTCCATAATGGAGACAGAAATGAAAAATACACTTTGGTCTCTTGTTAATCAGCTGCAGAGTCACCTACTTTTATCTCTTCTATAAAGATGAAGTCGTCAGCGGATCCTGTTCACAGTCTTCACAATAATACTAGTATTTATAAATACTAATAATAATTTGCCTGATAATTTGCCAGTCAATAAATACTGATACTGCCATTTTTATTGACAAATAGTTTTACTGACAGTGCAAGACACACCCATGGGTGGAGCTATTCACAAGACACACCCCTTTGGTGCAGCACCTTGATAGTGCAATCACAGTTTCCCTGATATTCATGTGCAAAAGCCAGAAAGCAGAATAACGTCAGTGTGTTATCCAGCGATAATGCTGTCACAACAGAGAAAGCAGTCGCTCAGAGTGAAGCAACCAAACAGATGTAACACTGTATCCCTGAGAATAGCTTGTGAGGCCGATCTGAGAGATTAGTGTATCCGATCAGAACGAGGGTTAGACGTTCCATTTAAAATGTATCGTGAGACTTTTTGTTATTCTTCCATTGACTGGATGGCACATTAACTCTCCCCCCAACAGAGAAAGCAGTCGCTCAGAGTAAAGCAACCAAACAGATGTAACACTGTATCCCTGAGAATAGCTTGTGAGGCCGATCTGAGAGATTAGTGTATCCGATCAGAACGAGGGTTAGACGTTCCATTTAAAATGTATTGTGAGACTTTTTGTTATTCTTCCATTGACTGGATGGCACATTAACTCTCCCCCTTGTGTGAATGATGAATGGTCTGCAGCTTCTACACTTATCTAAGTTACCAAACCAGATCACAATCCAGGATTCAGGGGGACATAAACTAAAATTGTGACGATTTTTATTCAAAAAACACGCAAAAAAAATATCTGCAAAGCTCTAAATCAGGCCTAGCGGGTTATAAAGAGCTTTACAATAAAGAAAGAACTCTTAATATCTGTAAAGCACAGAGGGCATTCTAGTAACCTATGCCAAATACAGAGCATTCTAATGATCTCTGTACATTCTAATTATGTATAAACAATACTAATAAAATTCTAATAATCAATATAAAATCCAAAGCATTCTAATGATACATATACAACAATCTAATTATGTATAAACAATACTGAGAAAACTCTAATAACCCATATAAAATACAGAGCACTCTAATGAGCTCTAAACATTCTAATTTATTATACACAACACAAACAGCATTCTAGTAATGAATCTAGTACTTGTTTATGGATTATTCCAACGATCCATAAACAACAATTCTATTGCATTGTATACAATATTGTGAGCATTCTAATAACATATATAAACAAATATACTGTATAGAGAGTGTTCATATGATCTCTATATAACACTCATTACTTATATACAATACTGAGGACATTCTAGTAATCTATGTAAAATAAAGAATATTCTTATGATCTCTATTATACAGCAATTCTAATTAATTAATTACATACATTACAGAAAGCATTCTATTAGCCTATATAAAACCTATATAAAATAAAAAGCATTCTCACGATACAATACTCTAATTATATACAATACAAAGAACATTCTATTAATCTATATAAAATAAAGTGTTCTTATGATCTCTATATAACATTCTAATTAATGATATACAATACACAGAGCCTGCTTTTCCCTTCTTAAAATACAAAATGCATCTTAAAAAAAACTAAATTCAATAGAGAAAACTTTATTGTAACCTCCATACAATAACATGTTGCAATATTAAACTTAAATAGTTCTCATTATACAGGGATCACTGGAGCGGACAGGAGCTGACTATCAATGTTCCACTATTTCCGTCTCCCACAAAATATATATAATTGCTGCCAACTTGCTGAAGTCCCTGAATAAATTATCCTGACATCTAAGCAGAGGGAGATGAGAACTGAACACAGCTCCTTCCACAAGGTATCGCATTAGCTTACCCAACGGAACAGCAGTGGCCATATAATTATCATCGGGCCTTCTGCTGCACCTTAACAGCAGCCTGACATCACGGCTGGTACAGTTATTTCATTTAAAGGCTCAGCATGGGCTTACTAGGGCCTAGCCACTCAAAACCTTAGACACCTTTAGCTACCTATGGAGGGGGATCACAGGATGAAATAATGTTATTTTAACGTTCTGACTGGTAACAGGTTGCCCTGTCCTCATTCATTGATCGATTGCCTGTGATATCAGTGGACTGGATTTAATAATGATCGCAAGCGTGAACTTACATGTGTGCAATGCTAAAGACCATGCATGTGAGAGCAATATGGTGAGCGCACGGACCTAACCCCTACCTTAAATCTTATGCACCCCTCACCCCCAATGTAAAATATGGGGTGTATGTAATTCAGCATCATATGTAATAGCTTAGCCAAGTCCTTACTGTATGATCTGCATAGATTCTGCCACCCACCGTGTGTGTGTGTGTGTGTGTGTGTGTGTGTGTGTGTGGAGTCTTAGGGTCAGGCTGCAGGGAAGGGAGTCTTAGGGTCAGGCTGCAGGGAAGGGAGTCTTAGGGTCAGGCTGCAGGGAAGGGAGTCTTAGGGTCAGGCTGCAGGGAAGGGAGTCTTAGGGTCAGGCTGCAGGGAAGGGAGTCTTAGGGTCAGGCTGCAGGGAAGGGAGTCTTAGGGTCAGGCTGCAGGGAAGGGAGTCTTAGGGTCAGGCTGCAGGGAAGGGAGTCTTAGGGTCAGGCTGCAGGGAAGGGAGTCTTAGGGTCAGGCTGCAGGGAAGGGAGTCTTAGGGTCAGGCTGCAGGGAAGGGAGTCTTAGGGTCAGGCTGCAGGGAAGGGAGTCTTAGGGTCAGGCTGCAGGGAAGGGAGTCTTAGGGTCAGGCTGCAGGGAAGGGAGTCTTAGGGTCAGGCTGCAGGGAAGGGAGTCTTAGGGTCAGGCTGCAGGGAAGGGAGTCTTAGGGTCAGGCTGCAGGGAAGGGAGTCTTAGGGTCAGGCTGCAGGGAAGGGAGTCTTAGGGTCAGGCTGCAGGGAAGGGAGTCTTAGGGTCAGGCTGCAGGGAAGGGAGTCTTAGGGTCAGGCTGCAGGGAAGGGAGTCTTAGGGTCAGGCTGCGCGGGGGGGGGAATCTGCAACACATGCAAAAAAAACCAAAACTGTAATATGCATTCTTAAGACCCGTCCACGCTTCATGGTAGTCATGGGCCATATTTTGTATACACTGCTCACTCACAATGGGTGCATTGAAAGCTACTGCGTGTTGTTGAGCGGACAACCTTGACCCTGTCATCCTGACCCTGGAGGCCTCCCGGCTACATCTCCCTGAAACCAAGTCTACAAAGGCAGCAAGAAGGAGCATCCTGAAGTATCAGCCGATGGCTTGGCTCCTCTTATTACCACAGCTCACAGCTCACTTATACTCACAGTCTGCTGTAGATCGGGGATCGCAATCCGGATGACCATGGTGTTGGTCTGAATATCCTCCAGCCTGCTGGTGGGTCGCTCGGCCGTGGCCCGGATGGTGTCATAGATGGTCTCCTCCTTGGAGCTGTCTGATTCGGACTCCATTGAATAGTCTGAAAAGCTCTGAGCCATCTCATCTTCACTGGAGGTGGGGCTCCGGGGCATATTCAGCGTCATTTACCATAGAATACTAGGAATAGAAGAGAACATTGGTCAGTAGAAGGCAACAACTCATAAAACACTGAAAAACAAATCCTATCGGCCCGGATGTTAAGTAAAGATTTTCACTTATTTTCCCAGCTTTTGGATTGGATCGCAGCCTATTTGAGTTCTGCGCATGACTGCCAACCAATAGAAAAGCAAGGCAACCTATCCAGCAATGACAGCTTCCAACACAGGAGCAGTGTTACAAAGGCAATGCGACAATGTATAGTACAATTGAGCCGATGCTCTCTTTCTATGTAAAGGTAGCCAAGCAATGTAACAAAGCAATGACAAAGGCAAGCCAGATGCTTGGTTGCTTAGGGGCCTACCTCCCAATATTAGACAAATGGAAAATAGGACAAATAATCCCAGCCCCTGGTCTCACCCAAACTCTGCTCAGATCCTGTCCAAACTCCACCCATTCCTTTCCAAACTCCGCCCATTTCATGAAACCCCACCCCTTTTGGCAAATCACCGGGGCAAAATCGACATATAAAAAAAACCCTGCAAGGTAGGCAGGCCAGACAGTCACCTGAAATAGAGACCGTGGAGAGGTAATGTACAGGGAGAGGAATTAGTATTAGGAAGAGAGAAGTAGTGATGTCACCTTAAAGGTCATTGGTACGCCCTCACCTGGAATGCTGTGATCAGTTCTGGAGGCCATATCTCCAGAAGGACATAAAGACATTAGAGACTGTGCAAAGAAGAGCAACTAAAATGGTCCATGGCCTTTGTCACAAATCATACCAAGAAAGGCTAGAGGAACTAAACATGTATAGCTTGGAGCAGAGAAGGAACTAAACATGTATAGCTTGGAGCAAAGACGGTAGAGGGGGGATATGATAGCAGCTTTCACATAAATCAAGGGGTGTAACCAGGTAGGGGGCGTTTTTCAACAGAAGGGGTGTAATAGAACACGGCATGCGTATAAGCTGAAGGGTGGAAGGTTTAGAGGAAATGTGCAGAAAAATGACTTCACTGAAAGGGTGATAGATAAGTGGAATAGCCTCCCATCTAAGGAGTAGAGGAAGACACAGCAGAACAGTGTAAACATGTTTGGGATAAATAGAAGGATATCCTAAATCTTACAATAAATTGATGGTAAAATAGGGTCTAGGGTCAGTATAGTTTAAAATAAACAACTGGGCAGACTGGATGGGCTATGTGGCTCTTAGCTGCCGTCACATCCTAGGTTTCCCATTCAGATTGCCGAACTGCTGTCATTCTATGTTCAAAGCACATGGAAAAGTGAATATTAGTCCTGGGTATCGGGAATCTGGTGCGCGGGCAGCGATTAGTGGCGACGTTGCTCAGACGCATGGATACGGCAGGCTGGTTATTGAGGGTCTCTATGCAAATACTGCCCAGGATCAGAGATAGAATCACAACTTAAGCCTCGGCCCATGGTCACATTTATGTGTATTTGGTTTAATCAATGCAGAACCACTCCCGGAAATGGTGGAACCCGCGCAGTCTGTAACTAAGGGAAGTAAAATGGTCTCTCAAGGGCTGCCTAAAGTGTGCAGCTGTCACACAGGGCCACGCTACTGTGACATAGTAATGCTGCTTTGTTTTTCTTTATGTCAACTGGAATTTTCAGGGTTCCTGAGGAATCCTTCTTCCACATTCCCTATTGCTGAGTATACTACGGAGTTTGTTCAGAGAAGGATCGTCTTACATGATAAGTATTTGTCACTGTGGAGGTACCTGGAGTACTGCGGATGTGTAGGGAGAGGTTGGAGAGAAGCCTTTTATAAGAACGAAAAGTGCAAAAGCCAGAGAGATATAGGACAGTAAGTCTTAGGAAACACTGGACAATAATCATAACGGAGATGAACAAGGGCGCTGAGGACTATTAACAACCTGTATAAGAACGAGAGAAAGAGGGAGGCAGGAGAGGGGAGAAATAAGAAAGGGGGAATAGAGAGGGGCAGCCAGCAAAAAATAGGGGGAGAGATAAAAGGGGAGCAGGTGACCCAGAGAGAGGGGTAGCGAGAGAGAGAAAGGGTAAGGGTGGAGAGAAGTTGAGAGGGGGGGTAGAGAGATAGAGAAGGGAGAGGGGGGGGAGAAGGGCGAAAAAAGAGAGGGGGTGAAAGAGAAGAGGAGAAAGAGAGAGAGAGGGAAGAGATTATATATATATATTAGACCTTTGGATGAGCTTTTTATTTATCTTTTCATTGTTTGCATATCTCCTATGGCTTTAGAATAATACGGTGACATTTAAAATCTTGCTACACTCTCACATGCTGATATTACTGAATAAAACGGAAGCCTGCGAAACCGAGGCAAAAAAGTTAAGATTCCTAGACATCCATTCACTTTATTATTCTGGTACACGTATAAATGGCACAGGGTGTCCCCCACACAGGTGGAGGGACAGTTTCTTCAGAATTTTTTTGGTACTCCTATGTACACTGTACATACACACGTCTCGCTAGACCAGTGATGGCTAACCTGTGACACTCCAGGTGTTGTGAAACTACGAGTCCCAGCATGCCTTGACTGCAAAAGCATAGCGGATACCTGACAAAGCATGATGGGATGCGTAGTTTCATAACACCTGGAGTGTCACAGGTTAGCCATCACTGCGCTAGACCTTCCCCATATCCACAACAGACGGACCACCATTTTCAGAGTCTAAACCATAAGAGCAGCAGTTGTAAAATATAAATAGATTTAGATAGATAGATAGATAGATAGATAGATAGATAGATAGATAGATAGATAGATAGATAGGTGGGGAAGGGAGTCTTAGGGTCAGGCTGTGGGGAAGGGAGTCTTAGGGTCAGGCTGTGGGGAAGGGAGTCTTAGGGTCAGGCTGTGGGGAAGGGAGTCTTAGGGTCAGGCTGTGGGGAAGGGAGTCTTAGGGTCAGGCTGTGGGGAAGGGAGTCTTAGGGTCAGGCTGTGGGGAAGGGAGTCTTAGGGTCAGGCTGTGGGGAAGGGAGTCTTAGGGTCAGGCTGTGGGGAAGGGAGTCTTAGGGTCAGGCTGTGGGGAAGGGAGTCTTAGGGTCAGGCTGTGGGGAAGGGAGTCTTAGGGTCAGGCTGTGGGGAAGGGAGTCTTAGGGTCAGGCTGTGGGGAAGGGAGTCTTAGGGTCAGGCTGTGGGGAAGGGAGTCTTAGGGTCAGGCTGTGGGGAAGGGAGTCTTAGGGTCAGGCTGTGGGGAAGGGAGTCTTAGGGTCAGGCTGTGGGGAAGGGAGTCTTAGGGTCAGGCTGTGGGGAAGGGAGTCTTAGGGTCAGGCTGTGGGGAAGGGAGTCTTAGGGTCAGGCTGTGGGGAAGGGAGTCTTAGGGTCAGGCTGTGGGGAAGGGAGTCTTAGGGTCAGGCTGTGGGGAAGGGAGTCTTAGGGTCAGGCTGTGGGGAAGGGAGTCTTAGGGTCAGGCTGTGGGGAAGGGAGTCTTAGGGTCAGGCTGTGGGGAAGGGAGTCTTAGGGTCAGGCTGTGGGGAAGGGAGTCTTAGGGTCAGGCTGTGGGGAAGGGAGTCTTAGGGTCAGGCTGTGGGGAAGGGAGTCTTAGGGTCAGGCTGTGGGGAAGGGAGTCTTAGGGTCAGGCTGTGGGGAAGGGAGTCTTAGGGTCAGGCTGTGGGGAAGGGAGTCTTAGGGTCAGGCTGTGGGGAAGGGAGTCTTAGGGTCAGGCTGTGGGGAAGGGAGTCTTAGGGTCAGGCTGTGGGGAAGGGAGTCTTAGGGTCAGGCTGTGGGGAAGGGAGTCTTAGGGTCAGGCTGTGGGGAAGGGAGTCTTAGGGTCAGGCTGTGGGGAAGGGAGTCTTAGGGTCAGGCTGTGGGGAAGGGAGTCTTAGGGTCAGGCTGTGGGGAAGGGAGTCTTAGGGTCAGGCTGTGGGGAAGGGAGTCTTAGGGTCAGGCTGTGGGGAAGGGAGTCTTAGGGTCAGGCTGTGGGGAAGGGAGTCTTAGGGTCAGGCTGTGGGGAAGGGAGTCTTAGGGTCAGGCTGTGGGGAAGGGAGTCTTAGGGTCAGGCTGTGGGGAAGGGAGTCTTAGGGTCAGGCTGTGGGGAAGGGAGTCTTAGGGTCAGGCTGTGGGGAAGGGAGTCTTAGGGTCAGGCTGTGGGGAAGGGAGTCTTAGGGTCAGGCTGTGGGGAAGGGAGTCTTAGGGTCAGGCTGTGGGGAAGGGAGTCTTAGGGTCAGGCTGTGGGGAAGGGAGTCTTAGGGTCAGGCTGTGGGGAAGGGAGTCTTAGGGTCAGGCTGTGGGGAAGGGAGTCTTAGGGTCAGGCTGTGGGGAAGGGAGTCTTAGGGTCAGGCTGTGGGGAAGGGAGTCTTAGGGTCAGGCTGTGGGGAAGGGAGTCTTAGGGTCAGGCTGTGGGGAAGGGAGTCTTAGGGTCAGGCTGTGGGGAAGGGAGTCTTAGGGTCAGGCTGTGGGGAAGGGAGTCTTAGGGTCAGGCTGTGGGGAAGGGAGTCTTAGGGTCAGGCTGTGGGGAAGGGAGTCTTAGGGTCAGGCTGTGGGGAAGGGAGTCTTAGGGTCAGGCTGTGGGGAAGGGAGTCTTAGGGTCAGGCTGTGGGGAAGGGAGTCTTAGGGTCAGGCTGTGGGGAAGGGAGTCTTAGGGTCAGGCTGTGGGGAAGGGAGTCTTAGGGTCAGGCTGTGGGGAAGGGAGTCTTAGGGTCAGGCTGTGGGGAAGGGAGTCTTAGGGTCAGGCTGTGGGGAAGGGAGTCTTAGGGTCAGGCTGTGGGGAAGGGAGTCTTAGGGTCAGGCTGTGGGGAAGGGAGTCTTAGGGTCAGGCTGTGGGGAAGGGAGTCTTAGGGTCAGGCTGTGGGGAAGGGAGTCTTAGGGTCAGGCTGTGGGGAAGGGAGTCTTAGGGTCAGGCTGTGGGGAAGGGAGTCTTAGGGTCAGGCTGTGGGGAAGGGAGTCTTAGGGTCAGGCTGTGGGGAAGGGAGTCTTAGGGTCAGGCTGTGGGGAAGGGAGTCTTAGGGTCAGGCTGTGGGGAAGGGAGTCTTAGGGTCAGGCTGTGGGGAAGGGAGTCTTAGGGTCAGGCTGTGGGGAAGGGAGTCTTAGGGTCAGGCTGTGGGGAAGGGAGTCTTAGGGTCAGGCTGTGGGGAAGGGAGTCTTAGGGTCAGGCTGTGGGGAAGGGAGTCTTAGGGTCAGGCTGTGGGGAAGGGAGTCTTAGGGTCAGGCTGTGGGGAAGGGAGTCTTAGGGTCAGGCTGTGGGGAAGGGAGTCTTAGGGTCAGGCTGTGGGGAAGGGAGTCTTAGGGTCAGGCTGTGGGGAAGGGAGTCTTAGGGTCAGGCTGTGGGGAAGGGAGTCTTAGGGTCAGGCTGTGGGGAAGGGAGTCTTAGGGTCAGGCTGTGGGGAAGGGAGTCTTAGGGTCAGGCTGTGGGGAAGGGAGTCTTAGGGTCAGGCTGTGGGGAAGGGAGTCTTAGGGTCAGGCTGTGGGGAAGGGAGTGTTAGGATTAGGCTGTGGGGAAGGGTAATGGAAGGGTTGGCATTACTTTTATACTAACCAGTCGAATCAGCTTCTTTCTTGCAGGGATCGATTGCTTTGCAATTTCTTCGATGCAAAAGCAATCAGTTTCGAAAAAAGGGCCATTCTCAGCGGTAACCCACACCCAGCACAAGGGTACAGCAGTCAAAATGACTAAACTTGGAAGTGTACATATGCCGAAATATATTTTTTCTAAATACAAATGAAACCTAAAATGATACATATAGACATTATGCTGTTGGCATAGTAATATAAAGCAAATTACAGCCCAAGCAACATGATCCCAAACTAAAACTTTGCAAACTTATTAAAAAAAACAACTATTTTTTAGATTATTTTTTTTTACTTTAAAAAAAATTGGCTTTTTGAGACATTTTGATTTTGTAAATGTAAAATGTTTTATTTTTATTGAAACATGTGTGTTATTTATCATAGGAAAGCCCATAAAAACGGTTTAAAATGATACCTGGGGCCAGATTTACTAAGATGCGGGTTTGGAAAAGTGGAGATGTTGCCTATACCAACCAACCAGATTCTAGCTCTAACTTTCCTATTACATACTACAGAATGTCAGCTAGAATCTGATTGGTTGCTATGGACAACATTTCCACTTTTTCTTTCCCGAATCTTAGCAAGTCTGGCCCCTTGTCTAAAATTCCAGTTCAATTATGTGAGATGCAAATGTTAACAGCACATTTTTCTTTAAAAATAATGGCAGTTATATAGGCATATAACTTCAGAACCAATGTACGTATCAGCCTAAGGTTTGGGGGTTTTCTTTACATCCACTGCAGTATTCATTACACCAAATTTCATTACAATCTAAAAAGGGCGAGGTTGAAACCCTGTGTTGATTTGCCGTGGAATGACCCGGTCAGCAAATTGACTGTTACTGGACCCAATCCTATAATTTTACAGTTTGAAGAGCTAGGTGAGAATAGAGACTGAGCAGAACACGTGCATTAAATGATCCCTATTGTTAATATAATTATAGGTTTATAACCAGGAGCGTTAAGACATGTAAATGGTGTTATGTGTTCTATTTTTTTTTTTATTAGGTTTATGAAAACATAGGACAGCAGTTCACAAGGTACAACATTGACGTAACATCACACACATCTCTTCACACAAATAAATACACATAAATACATAAACAGAATTATGTGACATTTATTATTATAGTCTAGGCTTATAGTGTTGAAGAATTTATGACGCCAATAGAAAAAAAAAGTAATGAAAACTGCCCCCATTGCATGGATTATTAACCAGTAACTAACCTGCCATTCTGTCTGTAACATATGGTGCAGAAATATTAGTTACACACATTTACAAATATATAATAAGCCAGCAGCCACTTTCAAGACTTTCCTACTGTGGGGTCCTAAGTGTAAACAGTGAGAGAGTCCCAGGGCCATATTTACTAAGCTGTGGGTTTGGAAAAGTCGGGATGTTGCCCATAGCAACCAGATTTTAGCTGACATTCTATATTACGTAATAGGAAAGTGAGAGCTAGAATCTGATTGGTTGCTATAGGCAACATCTCCACTTTTCCAAACCCTCAGCTTAGTAAATCTGGCCCCCGATGCTGGATCATGTGTTTTTATATTGAGAGGTAACACACCTAGATTCCCTATATACCTCCAAAATAGCTTATCAGGGGTGGAAAGTGACAGACCTGAGCCCCATAGCAAGGAGGCGGGGCATGAGTCTGGATGGGCGGAGCTAGGTGGAGTGGTGAGTGCTATACATACATACACTCATACATGGAGCGCCGAGCTCTGTTTTAAGCTGTCATCCTCTGCTTACAGAGCAAGGGGGAGCGGCTGCCACAGCCCCCCCCCCTTTTCCTCTGGTTCCCATAGCAGCTGCAACCTGCACGCCACAGTAGATTATGAAGACCAAATGGTCATCGGCCTCTACTCTCAGACATGCCTCCATATATAATACACCATATGATGTTAGCTCATATCAATTTAGAGGCTCAAAAACAGGTGCCAAAAGCGACCAATCAGATTTTTGCTATTATATAGACAATAGACTGCACTGGGTCTCTCTTGTTACCTGGGGAAAAGACAAGAGGCTTACACAGAGAAAGTCAGGTGCGATGAATGTAAAATCAAAGCCATGTACTTGTTATATCTGTGACAGACAAGGTCCAACATAGTTAACAACTATGTTTAGACTAAACCGCTTAACGGGCAATGACGCTTCCCTTATATATAACTCGTAACTCTATAAAGGAAGACACAAACAACTCAACGGCATTATAAATAAAGAAAATAGTATTTAAATCCAAATTGGTGACAAGGGACTGTATTCACAGCTAAGAAGCTCCAGCTTCTTAGGTGTGGAGTCGTAGGTCATTTATGCCATCTATGTACCACAAGGAGCATACAGTAAGTGGCCTGATTTGAGTGGGGGGCGCATGCTGATGTTACGCTAGTTCTACGTTACTAACAGCGATCCTAGCATCTTTCTGAAGAAATGGGCCGAGCTTCCCCTCCGGCCGCTAAGGTGGGCAGGGGGAAGCATGGTAACTGTACAGCGCGGGAGGGGTATCCCAGACTGCTTACGGTAGTGTAAGCCGTCATAAAGCCCACATGAGAAAGGGGAGTGATAGTCGCAATGTCATAACTACGTTTGAAGGGGTGTGCCAAACATACGCTAGCCGTAACTACGCACTGGAGGCAGAGGGAGGTAAATTGGACAGTATGAGCCGGGTTAGGCAGTTACGTGCGACAATCTATTACGTCTGATCATACTTATGCTAGGAAAAGTTAACTTGTAAATCAGGGAATTTACTTACAGCCATGGGGAGTGCCCAGAGGGGTAAACACGCTACGCTATCATATGTAACCTGCACTTAGGTCTGGATCTACCCCCAAACCTCCATCTCTCGCAGCCTAAGCCTCACTGTCCAACTTCCACAGCCCAGCAGACTCCCGTAGCCTTTACGCTATAAGTACTCAATTCCATGGATATAAACTGGAGGGTGGTAGATTCAAAGGAAATGTGCGGAAAAATGACTTCACTGAAAGGGTGACAGATAAGTGGAATATTCTCCCATCTAAGGTGGTTGAGGCCAATGCAGTAGAACAATTTAAACATGCTTGGGATAAATATAAGGGTATCCTAAATTGTAACCCAAATTGAGGGTAAATAGGGTCTAGGGTCAGTATAGTTTTCAATAACCAAATGGGCAGACTAGATGGGCCATGTGGCTCTTATCTGCCGTCACTTTCTATGTTTCTATGTTCCAATATTAAGTTTCGAAATTAAGTTTTCAGAACACGGTACAGCCACCATTCAGCCGTCAGTTGCATCGTGTTTGAAATTTGCCCATTCTAAGCGATTACAATGCAATTTATAAGATGATCCTTTCTCTCTGTCTGTCTCCCACTATCTCTATTTATAATATTTTTGATTATTATTTTTATTATTGTACGACTCCTAGAAACAAAATAAAAATAATAATACATTTGCTGAGCCCTGACATCAATCATCTTAAATTCCTTGTGCGTGTAAGCAGGATGATTCTGTCATCTCCGTCTGCAAAACACACAGGAGGAGAACTTCCATTTCCATCCACGACTTCTACGGGCGTTTAATTTAACCAGATCCGTTCCTACCAGCGAGTGACAGCAGACAGCATAAACAAAGCAGATCTCTTGTGCTTTCTCCCAGGTTAGAACAAAGGCAAAAACAAATGTGTCACACAAACGAGACAGCGCAGAGCACTAAACGAATAAAAAGTATTTATTTTTTCTCTTGTTAAAACTATTCCATAATTGCAATGATCGTTATTGTAACTGTCATGCGATGCTATTCGGAGACAGCAAAGATTGCATGAAACGAGCAGAAGTGTTGGTATGTGTGCAAATATAAAGCTCAACTCGCTGCCTACACAATGTCAGGCGTGGGTGGATGGAGTATTCAGTGTTCTACCTGCCAACGATGGTCCGGATTCACAGTTCCGTAGTTTTCGTCTTGCGTAGTAACTCAATTTTTAAAATAACGTACGCAAGACGGAAACTACGTAACTGTGAATCCGGACCGATATCTCCAGATAATGTGTTCTAATAACAAACTTCTAATTACATCTGTAACTCAATTTGGGAAAATGGGACTATACATTGTCCATCCACCTGCACTGTGTAAATTTGTACTGCCGTCAGGGGATGCTGTTTCCAGTCCGGTTGGCACTATTCCAAAAACGATATAGCCAACAGCTGAATGGTGACTGTCTCACTGTTCAAAGCCCTCAGCCAATAGAAAATTGGGAACGGGATCTTATTTTGACCCGTTCCCAAGAGCCACAGGATGTGTTGGGTATAAAGGTTAGGGTTAGGTTGTGACAGGTATACGGTTAGGGTTAAAACGTATGGAGAGAGTTAGGGTTAGGCTGCGGGGCATGGAGGGTTAAGGCTCAAGAATGGGAAGGTTATAGTGAGGAAAGGGTTAAGGTTAGGTAAAAACACTTAATTGTTGGCTCAAAAATCTTTGCGACCCCAGGAGTCAAAGCAACGCAGGGGTGTTAAGCAGCCGTCCATATGACCCTCGACCATATCCTGTGAACTAAATGCAGTAGGCTGCAGAGGAAGGGGGGGTTAAGGTTAGGCTGCAGGATGTGGATGGTTAAGGTAAGGGGTGGGCTATGCTGATAGAAGGGGAAGGTTAGGGCAACAGTTAGGGTTAGGGGAAAATCCTACCAGTCGCAGCGTCCACGTTGTCTTGATTCCAGTCGCAAAAAAAATCTATGGTGACGCGGCTGCATTGTCAGAATACGATGTGTCGCAAAGCGATCCGCACCCCCGTGAACTGGTACTAACTCCAAAACTATTGAGAACCGGGGTTCTAGAATATTCAGCAAGATGTTTGCAAGTAATGTAAAAAAAAAAAATATACGTATGTTCTGTACATATTAAACAAAACAAAAAAAAGATAATAAAAGGGTCTGTCCCTAACACGCCCTAATTGCCTCAGGCAAAGCTTTGCTCCATATAGGAGTCAACTCTCTCCCGGAGATTAAAAAAAAAAAAAAAATGAAGAAAGAGAAAATAGAACATGAAAAACTGTCTCCCGCTGGGTAATGATCTAGCAATTGATCCATGAGTACCGGAAGAATAAATACAACGCTTAACGTATGACCCTATACAATGGAATTTCTACTCCTCTGTTCTTTAGTGTACAGGGAAATTAAGAAAATCTATAGGACGCCATGTGATATTCCATAAACTGCATTCCCTTATGTGATACTAACCTGCAATCATCCCTGTATTAGCTGGAAATAAATGCTGACCTGTTCTTACAGGGCTTTACTATATCTTTTCAATAACTAGCAACTTATTATTGTAGCCCACTGTGTGAGGGCAGCCTAAAATGGCCGCCGTACTCCATTTTCTTTTAGGTGTATGTGTTATTAATATTGTTACAAGGCCAGAGGGCACGTGTTACTAACATTATACAATGTTAGCTTATAGTTTGCATATGTAGAAAGTAGAAATTAGATAAGAAATATCAATTATTGCTTAAAATATCTTTACAACCTAATCAGGTATAGGGTACCAGCTCTGTTGCTGTCGGGTATATAGGTCTTAATCTCCCGCAAGGGACTTAAGGCCTGTGGTTTCATGGAAACCATGGCCTCAAGTTCTGCCCCCCTGCCTAGCAACACTAGTATCCTAGTGTTGCTAGGGACAGGGAGGGACTTGATGAAAACATCAAGCCCCATCCCAATCCCTACTAAAGCTCAAAAGGGATAATTAATAGTTAAGGGGTGGGGCTTAATGATGCGATTTGTATAGTGTCATTAAGCCCCGCCCCCTGCATGCATCTATGGCTCCCCAGAGGGAAGCTATTAAATGTCGGCAACCCTGCAATAACTACCATCTGTAGCTAAATATTATTCATGTATTTTGTTTTATTATAGTTAATTAAGAATGGTCTTGAGTTGTCTCCTTTAACTGCTGGGGCTAGATTTACTAAGCAATAGTGGTAATGCTGCCCATAGCAACCAATCAGACTCTAGCTCTCCTTTAACTATTGTACACTACAGAACGTCAGCTGGAATCTGATTGGTTGCTATGGGCAACATCACCACCGCTAAGCAAATCGAGTTCCTGGTATCTAAGTAAACCCCACCAGAAACACCCACCATAAAGCAGTCTCCATAATTGTACAACCCCTAACAACAGGTGTGGGTCCCCGTCGAGAACAGCCCTATTTCTATAGGGCCATTCTCACCCAGCCAGTTCCGAACTGGCTGGCAAATCGATTGCTTCTGCCTCGGAGAAGCAGAGCAATCGATCACCGGACATCTCTAATCCTTACCCTAACCCTCCCCTTCCATTACCCTAGCCTTCTCTTCCCTGCAGCCTGACCCTAACCCTCCCTCCCCCAGAGCCTAACCCTAACCCTCACCCTAACACTAAAAGTAAAAAGTCTAAAATCCCACCGTTAACAATAACCAGCAATCTGAATATCCTGCATGCACCACGATACACAGCGTGGACAGCTCTTAGTGCCATTTTACAGAGTCCTGCTTCTGAACCTCCCAAGATAGAAAAGTCTGCGGTGTAGAATAATCTGTTGTGCTGTAAATATAACGCGGAGACTCAGCAGTTGGCTCTTATTAGTTCCTAGTCATCAGCCACAAGTCATGTTCCTGTTTATGCGACAAGAATATACCTGATTGAAGTTTTATTAAGTGACACAGCGTTGGTGTATAAAATGCTGCTCTGGTATTGCAGATTAGTGCCCAGCTGTGTCTACCAGGCAAAATAACCAATTTACAGGAAAAAGCGAAAGCTACTCATTTCACAGAACGGTGGAATTTACGCCTCGCTCAGCCGCAAGAGACAACGGAGAAGCAATCCTCACACCACACTGCAAGACATAGGGACGATGATACAAATGACATAAATGGCAACAACACTAAACAATCCATAGAAAAGAATAAAAGTTATAACAACAACAACAGTGAATTTGTTGCAGAGAAAATCAATCCAAATATTTTATTTCAGAAGGGATAAAATTCAGTTCATGTTGATCAGGATTTTTCTGTACAAATTGTATTTATTATTTTTAGAATTATCCTAATTATGCTTTTCTTCCATCTGAAATCCAACAGCCGATGACAAAAAGGAAAAAAAAGTGACCATGGCAAATCAAAATATGCCAGTAACAGACCCTCCAACACGACCCATTCCATTAGGTACAATTTAATCCGCTCCTGAGCTTCCAACTGTCACTCACCTGGTTTAAATGAATTGACAGATATTTAAAAAAAACGATTTACCTCTTAAATAAAGGTGGTTACCATAGTAACTGACAGTTGGAAACTCAGAAGCAGAGTTTTTGTACCTAATGGAATGGGTCAGGTTGGAGAGTATGCAGTAATACATGTGTAACACCACCATGACTGTGCACAGCAATAAAAGCCACACATTGTATTATACAACAGAATTTTACAATACAAATCAGTGCCGTCCTATAAACAAAGTCCTGTTTTATACTGATAATGGGGCAGGTAACATCAATCAACACACATTTTCAATACCTGCAGTGCAAACAAATATGGAGGAGTCACATACTGTGGTCAGTGACACCCAAGACATGTCTATCAGGCCTCCATAGTGAGATGTGACATAAGAAACCACTCGTCCTACACTTTGGGTTACATTTATATGCAAGAAGGATATGGAGTGAAATGTCCAATAGGAAGCCGGCTTTTCAACCATGTGACTATATAAACCACTGCAAATGTTTCATTGAAACCACATCTAAAGCTTTGAAAATGGTTGGTGGACACTCCCTGTATAAATATAATACAATGTGTTTAGTGTGTGGGAATGTCAACAACGTCATGCTTATCGGATCATAACACAGAGATATTAAGATATTACCAACTATTGCTATAATCTCTGCCACCAGAGACATTTATTTCATCATTTATTATTCCACAGCGCAGTACAGAATATTTTTTGACATTAACATCAGCTCCTGCACCACTGAAGCTTACAGTCTAAATTGCCCAACACACACGGGCACACATACCTTCACCCAATACAGAGATTATCCTAGTGACCATCACCCAATACAGAGATTATCCTAGTGACCATCACCCAATACAGAGATTATCCTAGTGACCATCACCCAATACAGAGATTATCCTAGTGACCATCACCCAATACAGAGATTATCCTAGTGACCATCACCCAATACAGAGATTATCCTAGTGACCATCACCCAATACAGAGATTATCCTAGTGACCATCACCCAATACAGAGATTATCCTAGTGACCATCACCCAATACAGAGATTATCCTAGTGACCATCACCCAATACAGAGATTATCCTAGTGACCATCACCCAATACAGAGATTATCCTAGTGACCATCACCCAATACAGAGATTATCCTAGTGACCATCACCCAATACAGAGATTATCCTAGTGACCATCACCCAATACAGAGATTATCCTAGTGACCATCACCCAATACAGAGATTATCCTAGTGACCATCACCCAATACAGAGATTATCCTAGTGACCATCACCCAATACAGAGATTATCCTAGTGACCATCACCCAATACAGAGATTATCCTAGTGACCATCACCCAATACAGAGATTATCCTAGTGACCATCACCCAATACAGAGATTATCCTAGTGACCATCACCCAATACAGAGATTATCCTAGTGACCATCACCCAATACAGAGATTATCCTAGTGACCATCACCCAATACAGAGATTATCCTAGTGACCATCACCCAATACAGAGATTATCCTAGTGACCATCACCCAATACAGAGATTATCCTAGTGACCATCACCCAATACAGAGATTATCCTAGTGACCAGCACCTAATACAGAGAGCATCCTAGTGACCGCTTACCAATACAGAGAGCATCCTAATGACAGCATACCAATACAGAGAGCATCCTAGTGACAGCATACCAATACAACAGCATACCAATACAGAGAGCATCCTAGTGACAGCATACCAATACAGAGAGCATCCTAGTGACCGCTGGGTGCTCCACCAGGAAAATTCTCTGTAAAACCTATGGTCAATCTGACCCTAACCAGGGCCTAGAATCCAGAATGGAGCATTAACAACATTGATTTCCCATAGCTTCATGCTAATAACAGCAGCTGTAGTAGTCTCCATGAAGGAATACACCTGCAGCAATGTTTAGCCAGTCTACTGCTGCTAATAATAGCAGACCATCCCTATCAACTAATCAGAGACTTTTACTGGCCCCCGCAGTACCACAAAGACAAAGCAAGCACAACCAAACCAGTAACCAATATAGTATATATTATTCAATTATTATATATCATTATGTATCATTCAACTGCATGATGAAGGTGTATTGGTTTATTTTCAAAAGATATTACAGTTATATGCAGATTCTTCTTCATGACCCATTCCACTTGGTACACAATACCAATTCCTGAGCTTCCAACAATCAGTTACTATGGTAACGGTTAATTCATTAAATCCAGGTGAGTGACCGTTGGAAGCTCAGGAGTGGAGTTCTGTGTGCCTGGTGGAATGGGTCACTGTTGGAGCGTATTCTATGTAGGAAGCACAGACCCTTTGAGTCCACAAAGATCCATATATTTAAGGGAATAAAAACAAAATAAACACTGCTACTGACAATGCAAACTAAGCCAGCAATATTAAACATACCCGTCACTTGCATTAAGAGGACTCTCAGACCCTCCAACATGACCCCTTCCATTAGGTACAATAAAGTCCACTCCTAAGCTTCCAACTGTCACTCACCTGGTATAAATGAATTAACTGATATTTGAAAAACGATTTCTCTCTTTAACAAAGATGGTTACCATAGTAACGGACAGTTGGAAACTGAGGAGCAGAGTATTTTGTACCTAATGGAATGGGTCGTGTTGGTGGGTACGGACTCTCTCTACACATGCCTATATTTTGGTAGAAACTAACAAAAACTACAGTAAAACTATTGAAACAAGACAAGTAACTTTTTACAGAATTATGTTTATTTAGGTCTAGTTAGTCCCTTTAAAGAATTAGTTATTTTGCAGATTGAATACAATGAATGCCCAATAGAAAATTAACTGAGAAAAGTTTACATCAAATGCAACAGATAAGACAGGGAAGAAACTACAATATGACATAGACACAACCAGCAAAGCAGTGATCTTATCTTGCTAGAGACACATTTGCTCTTAGGCAGGTTTAAGTTCACTTGTAGTCCTGCAGCAAAGCATGATGGGACTTGTAGCCCTCCATCAGGGCATGCTGGGAGTGTTAGTTAGTTAGAGACAGGTTCTCTAAGCCTGCTCTTTAAGACACGGACTGCAATCACCTGCATCTATGCCATTCCGTAGCCTGTCTGTACTCACCCCTGGGAGATGCACCTGACTCAGGACAAGCCAGCAAGAACAATAAACAACTCGCACAGCTTATAACGCTGGCTGCCAAAAAAAAAGAAAGCAACTCCCAACTCCAAGGATCTGTCTCACTGCTGGTGACAGGGACTGGCCTGGAATTGCACTGTGCTTTTCCCTCTCCTCCCTATTAACCTCTCCGAAGCCACAGAGAACACAGCAATCATGATTACACAGCCCTGCACTTCCCTTAATAAGACTCAGGTCAAGGGAAATAAAAAAAAAAAAAAAACCTGTCTTGGACATTCGGGTGTGCATTTATACCTGTGTAAATCAGAGTTCAGTGTGACTTTGTATGTATGAGATTTAGGTCACTATGGCAACACATGCAAGAGTATGAGTTACATATAATTTTGGCCATCCTTACCCATCCTATCTTCGAATCAGAAGAACACAGGTCAAAGGTGAAAAACCAACAGAGAAGCAACAGCACACGGTGGACTTGGGTTGATATGTGAACTCATTTATACTTTTTAACAAAGATTCTCAAAGAGCACAAGGCAGAGACTGTCAGAGCTCCAGCTGCGAGATCTGACAGCAAGAATAGGATGAAGAAGACAGGACTGTGTGCAGGAGGTCTTCAACAGCCCCCAGGGACTGAAGATCGTGGCCCTGCATTTGATCAACGCTGCAGACCTCCGTAGAGAGACGCCTGTCCATCCAGGTAACTGCCTGATCATTTTAACCCCATCCTGTAGCTTAGACAGATACTTAGATACTGTATCTTGCAAGTGAATCCTCTTTATGCCAATGGACCAAAGTCACCATATACAGATATAAAAACACAGCGACGGATTTCAATAGTAGAAATGAGATGATTTTATTTTCCAGAAGCCGTTTCACATGACAAGTCTCAGGGAGCTGAAGGTTACAGATCGCTGGTATTATTGTAACAGCTTAATTATATATATTTATTTCTTCTTTATATATCTGAAACTTTGTATATATAATATGTAACGCTGAAGTGATTTCTAACTAACCGTATCTACTGACTGGTTGCATTTGCCAATCTGAATGGCTTAAGGGAAAGGTTAGGGTTAGGCTGCAGGGCATGGAAGGTTGGGGTTAGGCTGCGGGATATAGATGGTTATGGTTAGGTTGTGGGACAGGGAGGGTTAGGGTTAGGCTGCGAGGCATAGATAGCTGAGGTTAGGTTGTAGGACAGGGAGGGTTAGGATTAGGCTGCAAGGCATAGAGGGTTTGGGTTAGGCTGCGAGGAATAGATAGCTGAGGTTAGGTTGTGGGACAGGGAGGGTTAGGCTGTGGAGCATAGATAGCTGAGGTTAGGTTGTGGGACAGGGAGGGTTAGGATTAGGCTGCAAGGCATAGAGGGTTTGGGTTAGGCTGCAGGGCATAGATAGCTAAGGTTAGGTTGTGGGACAGGGAGGGTTAGGGTTAGGCTGTGGAAGTTTTTAAAGTTTGCAGGGGGACACCAAACACCCTAACACTGTCCCTGGCTGTGGGAAGGCATAGAGGGTTTGGGTTAGGCTGCGGGGCATAGATAGTTGAGGTTAGGTTGTGGGACAGGGAGGGTTAGGGTTAGGCTGTGGAGCATAGATGGTTGAGGTTAGGTTGTGGGAAAGGGAGGATTAAGGATAACATTAGGGTAAGGGGAAGCAAACTTGCCTTCGCTGTTCACATTTTTCGAAACTCAGCTGGTTGCTGTCAGGAACTATTCTTCATGGTAATGTCTCTCCATCGCCGCTCCCTTTTCTAAATGGGCTTCTTCTGAAAGAAGTGCTTCTAAGCGGCCAATTACCCTCCTACCTACTGATACTCCAGTCTTTTGTTTTGAAATCTATCTTCTAGCCAATGACACAGAGCCGGAACCAGAACTGCGCTTAAAATTCCATACGTTAGTCTCTTCAAGGGACGCTAAATGTCCGGAATCTGAGATCCAGAGTTCTGTAGGTGGGAGTGGGGTAAACATCCCCTGCATTTCCCTGCCACATACAGAACCCTGTCTTAAGTTGTCGCAAGCAGAGAATGGTGGATTGTACCTAAGGGCCTTGGAACGCCCTTACTGTAGTATTACCATTCCATAGTCCATCCCCCAAAGCGCATCTCATAGATACAGATGCTATCCGATGCAGAATTCCTTTGTACTGCACACGTGCAGTACGGACAGACAGGAGACGTGTTTAGTGTAAGTCACCTATCATTATTAGTTGTGGATAAGGTCCTTATTGTTTATAATGTCAACTAAATAGGAAAAAGTCTGACACAAAAGTACATATCTCCCACTAGTCTGGGAAGTGTTTTATATTAGGAATAGACACAATTACAATAGAAGACGTCATATCATTTGGTAGACACGTCATCTTGTCTATGTAAATATACTTAATCATTACGCATAACGCAAGATTAGTCTCTCCCTCTATTGGCTCCGTTCATTGGTTTGTTTGTTTTAAACGCCCACTTTCAGAATACTACAACCTGATTGGACAAACTACTATTTCTCTTACCATATTATATTACTTTGATAAGTTTGTGCTGTTACGTACCATTTCTGTATCTTTATCTTTTGGAAACATTGGAAGGAATCTTGGACCGGATCCACTGATGTTACCTTCCACTTACACAAGCATACGCCCTCCAGATGTTCAGTTCGTTCTTTTAACGTAAGTTCCATGCGTTGATATATACAAAGAAATGGGCTGTGCTTCTCCGCTGCATTAAGGTGGGCAGGGGAAGCATTCAAATTTTACAGCGTGGGTGTGATTACTCACTTACGAGCGGATGAGCGAATGGACGCACCGCTGATCCGTGCGTTTGACTTAAGGCTGTCTTATGGAAGCGTAAGTCACACAATATCCATACCAGAAAGGGGAGTGACAGAAGGAGGTCATGCCCCTCTTCTGTGCGGCATTAAACACGCCTCGCATGTACGGAAACGTCCGGTCCATGGATTGTAATTTTCCTTCAAAATCAAATAATATCAAGGTTGCCGACTCTCCTGAAATATCCAGGAGACTCCCGAAATTTGGGCAGTTCTCCCGGTATCTTTGGAGAGCCGACAAAGCTCCCGCAAGCCCCACCAGCAATCAATAACTATTGTAATCCCTAGCATTACTATGGATGGGCGGGGGCTTGATGATGTGCTCAAGCTCCGCCCATCCCCTGAAACACTAGAGATTACAAGAGTGATTGTCAAGGGTGGGGCTTAATGACACAATTTGCATAAATCACATAAAATTAAGCCCCACCCCTTGTAGAAAGCTACGGCATGGAGTAGGAGTCTTAAACTGGCCACACACTAGAGCGATTATCGCTCCCAGCATGTGGCTGCCGATAAACGGGACGATTTCCCCCTGGGGAAAGGTCCCGATATCGGCACCATACACTGCCACAAGCTGGGAGCGACAATCTGTGCTGGAGAGCCTGCAGCCAGCCTATTGACTGGCTGCAGTCTCTCCTGATTGGCTGTATAGCCAGACAGAGGGAGAGAGGACAGAGTGCTTGCAGCCTGTCAGCTTCTGCAGCGCTATGCCCTCTCTCCCTGTGTCTGGTTATACAGCGCTGTATAGCCAGACAGAGAGAGAGAGGACAGAGCGCTTGCAGCCTGTCAGCTTCTGCAGCGCTATGCCCTCTCTCCCTGTGTCTGG
>WWET01002764.1:76385-79781 GCA_011038615.1 Limnodynastes dumerilii | reverse complement strand
TCCCACAGCCTACCCTTACCCCTGCCCTAACCATCCTCCTCCCACAGCCTAACCTTAACCCTGCCCTAACCTTAGCCATCCTTGTCCCGCAGCCTAACCTTAACCCTCCCCTAACCATCCTAGTCCCGCAGCCTAACCTTAACCCTCCCCTAACCCTCCTCGTCCCACAGCCTAACCTTAACCCTCCCCTAACCATCCTCGTCCTGCAGCCTAACCTTAACCCTCCCCTCGCCATAGCCTAACCATAACAATCCTTGTCCCACACACTAACCCTAACCAGGGTACCTTGTATAGGAAGAAGAAACACAGGGGCACTTCATGGTGTAGTAATTCCTTTTAGTAACAGTTAAAAGCAGCCAAAAAGTAAGAACGCACCAACATATAGTAAGAACAATCTATAGTAGTCAGCGCAAATAGTGCAGTCACTTCGCTGGATGCAGATCAAAGAACGTAATGGCAGCAGAAACCAAAACCCTACGCGTTTCACCATCATTGACTACATCAGAGGGATACACACACACACGGGAGAACACTTATACTGATCTCCATCTCAGAGACCCTGCCTTAAAACTTCCAGATAGTACGGGTGTGGGTCCTCACAAAGAACGACCCTATTTCGATAGGGCCATTCTCTCCCAGCCAGTTTCGAACTGGTTGGGATATCAATTGCTTAAGCCTCTAAGAGGCATAGCAATCGATCCCTAGAGCACCGAACACGGCGCTCCGAAAGGTGAGTGGCTAAACTAACCCCAACCCTTCCCCTAATTCTAACCCTAACCCTCCCTTCCTAAGCGCTTAACCCTAACCCCCCCCCCTAATACTAAAATGCCCCGGAGAGGGTTACTCACCTCTCCGTAGCTGTCATCTGCCAGGTCTGCGAAAATGAATGGGCGAGTATGCCAATCACACACTCACCCATTCATAAAGAAAATTAAAAGGGCCCTCTATTCGAAACAGAGACAGCCAAAAAGTAACTTTCGGCTGTCTCTATTTCGCAAAGCGGTCCATCGGACCGGAGACTGCAACCGAGATGACTTTAAACGTGCCCTTACTTTAAATTTAAATAATAAACTCCTCCCACTCAGAAGCAACGATCTATCTTACCATCTGCAAAAAAAATTGTGGATCGGGCTATACTGTTATAATGATATCACATTTAAGGCCGCTACTGTAAAATGATTGCAGAGAGCCCTGTAGTATACATTACCCAAACAATAACAATAATTACCGTGCATTGAACTTTTAGCGGTTATGACAAGCACCATATTGGGATGGAATAAAAAAAATAAAGCAAATTACGTTTTTCACATTAATAAATATGGAAATTACTGGAATATCTAATGCGTTCATTTAAGCCCGGCTAATAAACACAATGTTGAGGAACAGGCGCTCTTGTAGAGCAGGTAATTATTCCGTCAATGGGATAGATAAAGACATTTCGGAGATTCTTCCCACACAACGACAGGAAGGTCACCTCCGTCACCACCCGCTGCCGAAATATATTCCTTTAAAACAGATCACTTTCCTATTTCTCTGCCTCGTGGCATCTGTTACATCAAGCAGTCATCTCCGTTTATATTAAGGAAGATGTACTTGTTGTTTCTAGAAAAAGTACATTCTGAGCAATCAGACTCATTGCAAAAATACAAGTGTCTGACTCCTACACCGCTTCGCGAGATTAGGGGAAGCTCCTGTGCTCAGGCTCACTGTATATTGTGTAGGTGCTGCTGTCAGGGTTGACTTAAGCAACGAACGTGAAAAAGTCTCCAATTACATGCTAAAAATACCATGCGACAGATTAAAAATGTAAATGCTAAATCCATGTTTTTTTCGGCTTTTTGTCATTATTTGGACGCGTTCATTATTTGGCTTCTTGAAAACCTATTTTCTCAGAACTCGATTCAATTATTTTCGCAACATGAATTGAATATAGCCCATTAGGAACTTCTACAGCGCTAGTCAAGGGGAATAGAATCCTGGGTAACAGAAGGACTCATCGTTATTACAACATTCTTGTCCCATCACCCAGTAACGTCAACATTCCATGTCACATACCGATGGCAGGGCTCTCGCTCTATTACAGGGAAACAACCTATTACAAGAGACCGGCGTTACTCAACCGTTTTATTGGGGGGACTACTAATTACAAAGTATGGAACCAGATCATCTACCCCTTGGGATATCATGCAGATCCATACCCGATATCCACATACAGTATACGTTTGTTTATTTATTGGTTTTTTTCTTAACTTTTCTTAACAAGTTTTATTAGGAGACAGATACTAAGGGAACATTATACACAAAGAAATCAAAACATATAGTACTGAGATTGGCAGAAACAACATAGATAAGAGGGAAGATAGTGGTATATATATATATATACACCACTATGTACCGGCCTAACCTGAACCACAATGTACGATTGAAATGCCTCCATCCGCCTACAAAGCGTATTTCCAGGTGTCGCATACATGACCCGCCCTTCCATTCGCATTTATGCTGAAGGTATGCCGTGCGCCTGCGCAGTACATACAAAATGGCGTTTTTACGACAGCGGCTAGCATAAAAACGCTCGCGTACGTAGCTCAGGATCTGGCCCATAGTTCTTTTTTTGCTCTCTACCATCTAGTATCACACCTTAAAATACAAGTTTGGCTTCTCTCTCCTTATAACCCTGCCCTGTTATCCAGGGGGCCCCCCAGACAGTGGTTTTTATACCACCATGACCACTGCTTGAGAACCCCCTGATCTAGACAAAAAGCCTCTCAGACCTGTACGTCATCAACATAACACAAGGAAGGGTTCATGTCAATCACCAGCACAACACAGCAGCCACCCCTACGGGGGTCTCTGTCCCAGGGTAGCTTCATTCAAGCAATGTCTGTGTCATGGCTTAGACAGGGGCTAAGGAATGAGTAAAGCCCATGGTGCTGTTGAACTACAAGTCTCAGCCAGCTGCTGCTGCTAACAGCTAATCCAAGCTGTCTTATAATATTCAGCTTATTAGAGGTAGCAGCTGTTGTAGCTAACTAACACTTGCAGTATAAAGAGAGCTGCGGAAAAGAAAAAAAAAAAGTTTCTTAATGATGAGAATCTATCAATGGTGAGAGTTTATCCACATGCTCCAGTTCTCATAAAATATACATTTATTGTTTGCATATAAAAAAGGGAAATATTTATGTATCGTTAGCTCTCAGGGGCAGTTACATAAGACCATGACATATGCAGAAGAGAAAGCTAAAAGGGTTCAGACTCCGCAGCCAGACGGGAGAGCCTTTATACTGTAAGATAACTCTTTGCATTGTCTTTGTACGTAACCAGATAGCTGCATATTGTTTCTCAAGGTGCACACCGTCAATGCAGCCTTCTCTTCTGCACCGAGAAGCAGCCTAATTA
>WWET01002764.1:68885-71385 GCA_011038615.1 Limnodynastes dumerilii | reverse complement strand
AAACTTCCCTGGGACAGTCATCATTCAGACGGTCATTCAAAATCAATTATAATAATTAACTTTTAGAGAACAACATAATTACCCACTAGATAAACATTTTATTAAACCAGGTCTCATAAAGCGCTGTTATTATTTTTATTTACCGCCTCCTGATGTTCAATCCTTTTGTACTAATTGTCATCACAATTTAATGAACATGTTGAAAACATGAGTTATACTTCACAGATGAAAGGTACAAGAACCCTATTTTTCATGTTTCCTTTGTATGTGTCTAATGTCATTATTAAAGGATGAATTTCACCAGATCTTCAGCCTTTTTTTTTTTTTGTTTAAACTAATTGGTGTACTTTATTCATTAACAAAAAGCTAAATAAAAACGTGTCTCAAAAGAAAATAAATATAAAAAGGGAGAAACATCTCGCTAAACTCCCCCGATTGTCTGAATAACTAGAGCGTGTACTGGAGCTGCATGTTGTGCGTAAAGCAATGAACACTTATGATAATTAATTATATTCCTCTACATTTTCAATAAAGCTCCATACACACCTACGTAATCATCAGGCTCATCATGGGATTCCAGACCATTTCAAGAGTGTGCACGCTCCCACAATCTTGATTTGTTGTGATAATACTGGTCGGATGATTTGGTTTTATGAATGTCCTGAAAATTATGACCCCCGATGGTACGATGTCAGACAAGATGGGCTTGAGCTTTTCTCCTGTGACAGACAGATATCTGTCCAGTGTGTATGGAGTCACGATTGTATCAGCAGATGGTTATGGGATGATCATCTCAGATTTGCTGGTAAATTGGTGTAGTAGGTACAGAGGCGTATGCATGCCATGGCCAGGATGGCACCCGCCAGGGGCACCAGCCAAAGGGGGCGCCACCCACGGCTAAGAGATAGTGTCGCCTAGTGCCGGATGCTTTTAAAATGAGGGATGGCTGGTTGCTAGGATACCTGCGGTCACAGGCTTCTCTGTCGCTCATATCCCTTGCAAGTCTCGGCCACCGCGAGACTCAATTCTAGCTGCAGTCCCACTCGGAGGACACAGGTAAGGTAAAAAAAAAACGGCCCCCGCGAAGGCCCAAGGTAAGGAAAAAAAAAAACCTGGGGGGGGGGGGCTGGAACCACATGATGGGAGTACTGGGGAAGCTGGAGACATGATGGGAGTACTGGGGGAGGCTGGAGACACATGATGGGAGTACTGAGAGTAAATGGGTAATGAGGGGGGGGGTGCCATTACTTTGCCAGGGGTGCTGGACCCATAGATAAACCCCTGAGTGTGTACAGGGAAATGGAATGATCATTGGGACTTACAATGGTCAATGACATTATAAGTCCCATTGCATCTCATGTATAATTGCTTAGTCGTGTAACCTGCTTTACTTAAGCACATTAAAATGCAAGGGTAAATGTAGATTGTGTAAATTCACAAAAACATAACATCCTGCTTAGTTACTTACCTCTGGATCCCGACCCCTGTGTAAGGCGTGATCGCGATGGTCGTACACAAATTGAATGTGATCACCGCTCTTGCATTTTCATTTCCTGCATGCAAAACATAAATCAATCCATTTACACCTTTCGGATTGAAACGTGTTTCATTTCAGGAATAAATTTGCACCTTTCCACGGTCTATAAAGCCTTGGAATGTTTTTCCTCCAGTTGACTGTAATGTGTGGATGGTCAGTCTTTGCAACAGCCTGTCAAAATGATCATTGCCCCACACATTACATAGTGCCTACATATTGGTAAATTACTGGATAGATTAAAATTGGGATGTTTGGGATGCGTGGATCTAGTGTGGCAGGAATTATATTTTTAAAGTATGGCTAAATAATCAAAGTGGGCCACGTGTAATCACCCAATGTTTGGTGGATCCCCAATAGTTACATGATAGGCTTTGTACTTGACTATGTGGTATTTCACGCGATCAAGCACAAAGTGTATCATGCCACCATTGGGGATCCAGCAAACATGACTATAGGATGTGGTTTGATGGTTAGAATGACTTTTTGCCATCAAACCCCGTCCTGACAGCAGAGCGGCGACAGGAAGCTCATCGCGAGACACCTGCATTAAAAACCATTGTGACAATGCATTGAGCATTTTTTTTTAACTATATCAACGGCAACAGGTGAGTTAACTATCCCATTATCCTAACCTTTCCCTTGTAGCAGCCTAACCTTAACCCTAGCTGTCCTGCAGCTTAACCCTAAACTTCTTCTAACCATCCACTTACTATTGTTCCTTAAAGCAGCCAATCAAATTGCAGCAAACATTTATCAGATGCAGTTCATTTAATTACAGCCTGAACCTTACGCCAGACCCACTTTATATTTTTCTGGCTTTATTTGCTGGAAGGGGATTGGCTTGGCGATTCCTGCTTAGGACCAGATCCTAACTTACAAATGATTTCTACAAGTAATGGCCATGGGGTAAATCCAGAGCTAAGTGCTTGTTACATTTCATTAGCTAGCATATTTTCTATGCAC